>CM060113.1:9326064-9466064 GCA_030522415.1 Channallabes apus | reverse complement strand
TGATTGGTCATCTATCTACGTCCATATGTATCCATCTGCCTGTCTGTCTGTATGTCTGTATTTGTACTCCCACTCTGTGCACCAGCCTGTATCGTAGATTGTTATTTTATTTTTTCTTTCTTTCTTTAACAAGATATAAAAACACTTCTGTCAATACTGCTTGTCTTGTAGCCACTCCTACATGTCTTGTGCTCTAGATTTGTGAACTCTGTGTGTGTGTGTGTGTGTGTGTGTGTGTGTGTGTGTGTGTGTGTGTGTGTGTGTGTGTGTGTGTGTGTGTGTGTGTGTGTGTGTGTGTGTGACAGGAGGTCTGTAATGTGTTCAAACAAAAAATAAAATGAACAAGCCAAGATAGGAAGATCAGAATAAATGTCTTGATATGTCGCTAAATGTGGAGTATGTCTGTTCTACTTTGATGTGTGTGTGTGTGTGTGTGTGTGTGTGCACATACACATGGAAAAGGTCTCAGGCTGGGCATGGAAGCGGTTGATTAGCTGGGACTTCCAAAGGGGGCTAATTAACATCTGTCACTCAGCAGGAATCAGCGGTGTAGAGCGGCTGAGGTGGCAGTGCCATGCTGCCATCGCTGCTGCCAATTATCTATCAACTCATCAGAGAACCATGTTAAAAAGCACGGATTAGACATACAGGGGGAATTGTATTATCAACTAATTTACGGATTCAGATTAATTCGTAGTGGATCGTTTTAGCTTCTCTGATGTGACAGTACGGATCAATTTAGAATTGAAAATGAATGCAGTAGGTGTTTATATACAGTAATAGAATAATATAATACGAGGGGAAAGG
The DNA here is from genome assembly GCA_030522415.1 of Channallabes apus. NCBI lineage: Eukaryota > Metazoa > Chordata > Actinopteri > Siluriformes > Clariidae > Channallabes > Channallabes apus. Next base: position 9,465,257 of record CM060113.1, on the reverse strand, counting down.
TAACACTAACATCATTTTGCCCAACATATTCATATCTGTATTATTTATATCCCAAGTGCATGCTATTGGGATATATATATATATATATATATATATATATATATATATATATATATAAAACTAACAGACCCTGATCAGGCAGTTACTAAAGATGGATTTCTTTGCTTTATAAGCTTCTTACATGGCAGTTTGCCCACCTGAAAGTAACATATACAAGAACAAAAAGTAGCAGTTTTTAAATGATGATTTTATTTATCAAGGGAGAAAAAAAAACCTGTCCCTATGTTAAAAAAAAAAAAAAAAAAAACTAGTTGAAATAACTACAAATAACTGGTTGGGCCACCCTTGGCGCCAATAATTGCAGTCAAGCACTGAGTTAACTAAAGCAATGTGTTTTTCACATCACTTATCTTAGTGAAGGTCACAATGTATTCTGTCTCAGTTCTGTCAAAACATGCAACCTCTCCTCTTTATATATTTTTGCTTCTTAACAATTCAATTCATGCAAAGATTGACAAGTGACAAACTTGGGAACTGTTTCATTCGTTTTTGTTGATTATGTAATGGTTACATTATTACATATGGCATAATCAGATATTTGTCACAATATACTACCCCTAAATGCTCCAATATCAATGTTATATTTAAGAACCAAAATACATTGTGGATGAATTTTGGCCCACTCTTCTATGCAGAATTTTATTTTTATTTTTTTCCTTTTTATAGCATATCTGTTTCTTTTTTTTATATATATATATATTATCTGTTTCAATACATCATTTTCAATAATGCAATCCTATTTGCTTACATCCCTGCAGTTTCCTCTGTCTGCTGATGTATACATCTTTTTATTACTGCTTAACAGACTATCCTGCATAGGGTCTCCTGGAGCATATCCAGGGGAACTTAGGAACTTACAGATGGGGTACCTCCTGGAAGAGGTGCCAGCCCATGTCAGTGCATAAACTCACACACATAACCATACACTACTTATACGTACACTACAGGCAATTTGGACCACCAATCAGCTGACAGTGCATGTCTTGTGCATGGAATGTGGGAGGAGACTAGAGTACCCAGAGGAAATCCACCATACATGAGGAAAAGACGCACACAGACCGGAAGTGAGATTCAAACCCCCAACCCGGTACAGTAGATACGAGTCGAAGCCAACGAACCACCACATCCATGCTCTTTTCAATTCACTAAAGCCTCAGATTCCTGTCGTTGTTTGACACAACCCTACTGTACTGTCTTCTGAGATGCTTTTCTGCTCATTACATTTGTAAAGAGTGCTTAATTAAATTAGTGGATTTCTACTGTATTTGTTGTAGGTTGCAATATTCTATGTAAACTTAAAAAATCCAAAGATTCAACATTTTGAATAAAACTCAAACCAGCGCAACTGGCACCAACACCAAGTCACTGTGATCACATTTTCCCACCATTCTGGTGTTTGATGTTTGCTTTAACAGAACCTCTTGACCTGTAACTCCGTAATCTATAGAGGTAAGTCCGTCTGACTTAGCAAAGCCAAGGTGTGCTGAGAAAGCTCCTAGAGTGCTCCCTATCCAGTGATGAACAGAGAGCTGGCAGATGTGCACAGCTGGAGAAGGAGGATGTATAGCTATTAACTGGCCAGGTGTACAGATGAGTGCAACTAATAAAAATGGTGTAGTATATATATATATATATATATATATATATATATATATATATATATATATATATATATATATAGTAAGTTATAAAACATCTACAGCTGAACAACTTCTAGCCGTGATGTTTGATCAATCCTGACCCCAGGTCCAAGTCAGCCAAAGTTCTTATGAATCATTCATTAGAAATCTGTTGCTCCATCCCGGGCGAATCAAGACGTTCACTGAAACATCTAGATAATATCGGTGAGGGAACATTCTGCAATATTTTATCATGCATGCTTGCAGAGAAATGCAAAGCGCTTACACATGTTGAACCGAACGGGAATTTAAAGAGCAACTGTGAGTCACTTGCTATTGCCCAAAGATCAGCAATCTGACCTTAGCCTAAGGAGGTTTTCAACATTTCATAACAGTAATGCAGTCTTTATGTTTTTGAATACTCATACAAAAAAAAAATCAGATAAACATGTACATTTATAGCGAACTAAATATAACACAAAGATAGAGTCTCCCGCTAGGAGTTAATCAAGCGTATTCAGTGTAAGACGACTATGGAGGAAAGTTTGGATTGGGGAAGGAGCGGAGGGGGGGGGGTGTCGGCAGATAATTAACTCAGAAATTACAGTGGTATAATTAGGGGGTGATCCCCTTCAGACTGTATCAGCCAAGCCCATAATGACTCGCTTATTCATTTCAGTGAGATTAAAAAGGACGAGGAGCGTGGCCTTGGTGAAGGATTTCTCCCACCACTCGTCACAGATGCTGCCTGAGGCGACTACCTCCGTTTAGAGCTCCTGTCATGGAGCTTGGCTGGGGTGGGACATTTAGCAGCATGAACAAAAAGGCTAGAGAAAAGAAGAAGAAAAAAAACCTTGGTGGTTTGCTGTCTTGACTTCTTTTGAGAAAGAAGACAAGTGGATCGATAAAGCTGTTAAGAATCTTGGTTGTGCACATCAGTGTGGTTTGTTTCACTAAAAAAGGATGTGGAGTAAATTAGGCATCTGTATGAATTAAGTAGATATCTGAGACTGCCTGTTACATTTTAGAACCGGGCCAGAATCTGAGTCAAATATATCAGGGGTTGAGTTCAAATCATTGAAATCAAATTGCTATTTTATTTATGACCTACCACAATTCACTTTTTAGCCCTTTCTTGTTCTTCTCAACCTTTTGGTAGACCACAGTTAGAGTCACCATACAGTATTTTATTGAGCAATGGGTCAAATATAATCTTTCTGGGCCTCCGAGTGGCGCAGTGGTAAAGCATTCGGCCTATGATCCATAGATTGCTGGTTCGGGTTGCTGGCTGATGCTGTTCCCTCTCGCAGACGGAGGTCTAGAGAGAGCTGATTGGCCGAGCCCTCTCAGAGGGGAGGGATGAGAGGTACTTTGTGCTCCCACATTAATCACGGCTCTACAGCCAATCAGGGGTGTCTGTGAGCTCACGCAAGCGGAAGGAGCGGATAGCGCTGTCCCTCCGAGTGTGTTACGCAGCCCCCAACGGGCCTCCCGACTGAGTGGTAGTAGTAGCCTTAATGTGGGAGCCCCCTAGTGACGGGGAGGGAGAAATTAGGGAGAAAATCGGGAAACAATACCTCCCCCCCACAATTAAAAAAATAATAATAATAAAAAAAAAAAAAAAAAAAAAAAAAAAAAAAAAAAAATATATATATATATATATATATATATATATATATATATATATATATGTTTTTTATTGTATCAGCCAATATATATATATATATATATATATATATATATATATATATATATATATATTTATTTTTTTTTTTTTTTTTTTTTTTTTTTTTTATATTGTGGGGGGGAGGTATTGTATTATATATATATATATATATATATATATATATATATATATATATATATATATATACTGTATATAGACAATGTATCTGAGAGAAAATGCCATGTCCTCATATTAGGAAAAGAGGTTCATCTGATTAAGCCAACTCTTCCATTTGGTTGAGGTGTGGAATGCTAAATAAATCCAATAGATGTTTCTGTGGTTTTTAAATAGCACGTCTTTTCGTTTGCTTTGTATTGAACCACAAGCAGTTATGTGGCTCTAATGCTCAAAACATTTGTGTTTGGTACTTGGTACATCTCAACCGTTTGGAAGAGGAATATACAAAAAAAATGCTTTTTTTTTTTTTATTAAGAGTGTTCAAGATTACTGTATGTTTTGTTACCTGTTTAACAAACAAAACCACAAAATAAATATAGAAACAAGTCTTTTGTGCCTCTTTGTAGTAACTATTGCACACATGAATTTGTTACTATTCTTCTTCTTATTATTGTTGTTATTATTTTGTCTAATTGTATATTCAGATTTCATAAACTGCTTAAACCTTGCAGTGTACATAGAAATTACTTTCTATGAAACTAGAAATTGAGAAATTACTTTTTTCTAAAAATTCTAAAGTTCAAGAAAGTGAGACTCTCTTTATAGTATGTACTTTCTAACTTAATATGATTGATAAAAGGAGCTAACAAGGAATTAATGTTTTGCAGAGATATTCCACTACTGTATATTAAATGTAACCAGGGATAGCTGAGATGCACTTCTTTAATAAATACAAAACTCTACTATCTAATTAGTAGAGTCATTAATTATTTTCTTATAACAGCACCATGTTAATTATTATAATTAAACTTTACTTATTATAATATTATGCAACTTACATTATGCTTCAAACACAAACCTAAGATGTTTTTTCTGATTTTGAAGCATGGCTGTGGGAATTTATTCCCATTCAGCTAGTAAAGCAGGTGATGTCTGGCAAGAAGGTCCAGTGTTAATATAGGGCTCCCATGGGCTTCATCATGGGGTTAAGAACAGGACTCATTGTAGGCCATGTGAGTTCTTCAACACCAATTACACCACAACCAAGACCTTCACATGGGTGTTTTGGCAAGGTGTTCACATACTTTTGGCTGTACTGCACATACTGTATAAGTGAGGGATCATTGCTTGGGCTTGTTTATCTCATGGTATGCAGATGTAATGGTCTGTGACTTGGGAGCTTGACTTGTAAACAAATAAACTCTGAATGAGCTTAGTGGCTGGCAATTTTCCTCAGAAGCAAATATATTAATGAACATATATTTAAAATGTTACTTACAATTTTAGGTCTACTGTAGGGCAATGTCATGATAACTAGAAATAATTCTATAATGCATCGCTTCATTTGTTAAACAGACATGTCAGGTCATAGAGTTCTTCCACTGTTTATCTTGAGTGAACCTGTTCTTCCTGTTTATTTCTGACATAAAATTGCATGTGGGACTAAAACCTGTTTGACTTAGGTGCGATTTCATAGTGACATCCATGGTTCATTTTAATACCCAGTTTATCTTAGTGAAGGTCACAATGGGTTCAGTGTCTGTTCTGTCAAAACATGCAACCTATCCTCTTTATATATTTTTCTACTTAACAATTCATGCAAAGATTGACAACGGACAAGCTTGGGAACTGTTTCTTTCGTTTTTGTTGATTATGTAATGGTTACATACAGTACGTATGGCATTATCTGATGGGGATAATTCTCAGAATATTCTACCCCTAAAGGCTCCAATAATGATGTGATAATTAATCATCAAAATACACTCCACTTACTGTTATAGTAATTTAACTTTTTTTGGCTGCTCCCATTAAGGGGTCACCACAGCGGACCATCCAATCGGCACGCACTTTGGCACCGGATGCCCGCACTGCATGCAGTGGCTGGGTATTATGGGATGTGGCAACCCACCAACATTTACCAAGGGTACATTTACCCTTTTAACATTTTAATTTTTTTAACAGAGTAGCATGGATCAATAGATCAAATGGATCAAAAGTAGCATTTTTGACATGATTGCACAATTTGGCAGAACATTACCCTAACCCAGGAACTCCATGTCCAAAGTGAATACAACCTGAATGGATTGTCTGTTCTTTGAAAGGCACCATATTTACACAAATTCCCAGCTATGGGCAGTTGGGCTTGGCCAGTTCACCCCTGCTGGAATCGTTTCAAAGATGGTAGCACATTTTGGCAGAACATTACCCTAACCCAGGAACTCCACGTCCAAAATGAATACAACCTGAATGGATAGTCTGTCCATCGCCAGGCACCATGTTTACACAAATTTCCAACTATGGGCCGTCCAGCCTGGCCAGTTTACCTACTGGCATGATTTGGGTGGTGGGAGGAAACCGGAGAACCCTGAGGGAACCCACATAGAAATGTGCGAAACACAACACTTAATATGTCACTTATTATATTTCAATGATTAGCTCTGCCTGAACAAGCTTGAGCAAATAATAATACTGCAGCTTAGTTTGATAGTTTAGTGTAATCAGATTTCGCAATGCTACCTTAGAGCCTTGAGCACTTGCATGTTTACACCATTCCACATGCATACACACACACACACACACACACACACACACTAGCCCTCAGAGAGTTGCTCATGCTGCTGGCTTATCCAACCTCTTACCCGGGTGAAACGAAATCCCAGAATGCATCACTCCACCTCCACACGCCACTGGGCAAATAAGCCCTGACAGACGTAAATGCCAAATTTGAATGTCTTATTCAAAGTCTGTGTTTATCCTTTATCCGTGTACGAGTCATTTCATTGTGTTTCATGAGGCTCCAACGCTTTCTCACTTTAACCTGAACTGTTTTTAACCTTTCATTTAAGTTGGCACGAATTTGCACTCATTGTACATGTTAGCACAACATCTCATCCAGGCTTGTATACAATAATTGAACCCCTGATCTAGAAAAATAATCCAAACCGTAATCCTGACTAATTATAATCATTATAATTACACATAATGATTGTAATTATTTATATAATACCGTTCAAACCTAAAGTGCTTACTGGTGTGCAGGGGGAAAGAAAGGCTTTACAATACTTCTAAAGCATTCAAAGGATATTCTTGCAGGCCACTTTATTAGGAATGAGCTTATCCTGTCAGGGAATCGTGTGAGAGCAGCGCAACAGATAAAAATCGGATACGGGTAGAGTAGTAGGAAAGCCCAAAAACAAGCAGATCTGCGGGTGGAAATGTCTTGTTGATTAGCAGAATGCTCTGAATCATTAAAGGTACAGGATGCAGAATAACCAATATTTACAATTGGGTGCAGAGAAAAATATCCCAGCTTATACAGTATGTACTTAATGCAATCGTGTCAACATGGTCGATAATCTCTAGGGAATGTTTCCGACACCTTGCGGAATCCGCTCCATGAAGAACTCAGGATGCCGTGAGAGCAAAAATCTCTTACAGAAAAAAAAAAAAAAAGAAAAAACATTTTAAGAGCATTTTTTCGCAGAAACAAGCTGTTTTTTCACTGCTTTGCTCGTTGTTGTTTTTTTCACATTTTGGCACATTCAGTAACCTATCACGGATGACCTTAAAAGTCTATTTGGAACACAGCCTGTCAGGCATTCAGAGGTGTATAAAGTTGCCAAGGCATTACAAGCTTTAAGAACGGCAAAGGTGTAAAACAGTGAAACAGTGTACTGAGACAGGTGTGGTATTCTCCTGTAATCCTCACATAATCCTGGTTTGTGTAGTCTGTGCACATTACATGTTTAGATAATGATCTAGTTTTTAAGCGCCTAGGCATTGTAAGGGAACAATAAACTTGTATATACTTAAAGGAAAAAAAAAACACTGTGATAATCTGCTATATAGTCATGTTATAGCGTAAAACACTATTTACTATTTAAGCCTTGCATAGGTATTTACCAGCTTCTCTGAGTAATACACCCTGTATCTGGTGACCTCATCAAAGTTGCATGCTCATATTCTTTCCATATTTAAAAAAAGATCAAATATATGCAAAATATACTAAATGGACAAAAGTATTTGAGGAAACCTGCGATGACATTATATCCAAATACATATACTACAATATGGAGTTGATCCTCCTTTTGCAGCTATAACAGCTTCCACTTTTCTTGTAAGGCTGTCCACAAGATTTTGGAGTGTTTCAGTAGGAATTCGTGCCCATTCATTCTGTAGAGCATTAATGAGCTCAGGCACTGGTGTTGGACGAGAAGGCCTGGCTCGCAATGTTTGTTTCAGTTCATCCCAAAGCTGCTCGATAGGGTTGAGATCAGGGTTCTGTGTTAGGGCCAGTCAAGTTCTTCCACACCGAACTCGTCAAAACCCTGTTTTTATAATCCTTGCTTTGTGCAGTGGGTCACAGTCATGTTGAAATAGAAAAGAGCCTTAGTATAGCGTTGTCCAAGCTGTCTTGGTGCAGTATTCTGTAGCATTAAGATTTCCCTTCACTGGGGATAAGAGGCGTGATTGAAATCGAAATATTCACACACAACAAATATTTCTTCTCGCAGTGCCCGTAAAAAAACAAATTCCTTGCACATCTTATTTGTTATTGCGTGCCAATTCCGGATGGTGAAAAGTGACATTTTTCGCTTTTTCGCTGTTCCTTTATTGTCAAAAACAAGCTGACAAGGGCAGGCATGGCAGTGTATCAGTGTGAGCTATTGTTAGCTACAGCAGCATGCTCTATACTGCTGCTACCTGACCAATGTGAAATCCATCAGCGAAGCATCCATTCGTGTAACGTGTAGGAAGTCATTCCACCTCAGAAATTTATCTCTCCAAGCGCTCGGTGTTATTTCAAGGCAAGATTAATATCAGCTTTGCAGTCTCTGATGTGAATTATAACAGGGCATCCCCAGGCAATGTGAAATATGCAAAAGAGAGAGAAAAAAAAACAAGGTGTGTGTTTTTTGTAATCTACCTCGTGAACCGTGACCGATGTACTGTACGCATCTCAGCGAACTGTTATGATGTCAACAACAAACATATGCAGGCTTGTGTTGTGGCCTGTTTTCCAGCAACATGGCCCTTTATGAAAGCCAGCTGAACGTTTGTATCGGGAAGTAAAGGGAATAGACAGGTTCCTGACAGCATGTTCGCGTGTGTAATGCTTCCGTTATGCCTTCAGGGAAATTACTGCATAAAAGTGTTTTGCTTTGCTTTGCTTTGACATATTAAAGAAGTGCAGCTGTCTGGGATCAAAGTCATATTGTCTGTGGTTTGATCATCAGAAGTAAATCTATATGAAAATATCTGTATAAGTATAAATACCAAATAAAGGTTTATTCTTTTAAAGCATTGAAGAAAACGTTAGTAAAAGCAAACCGTATAAATGCATGGCTCATCATTTCACCAATAGGCCAGTAGATTAAAAAGTACTATTGTTTTTCTTGTAAATAAAGGAAAACCTGATTCAAGACTTCGCTATTTTAGGCTGTTTTTCCTCGAGCAGTGAATAGACTGTCGTAGAAATTAACAGCTACATACTGTACAGGCTACATAATACATTTACAGTTGTGTTAAATGTTCAAAGTAATAAATCAGTGCATTGCATTGCATTACATTATTTAATGCCGTACCAGTATTAAAAATGAAATGAGTTTATCTGAAATTGTTGATTCTGGAAGACAGTGTGTGCAGCTTGGAGGTTCGTGCATGTCGACAAAACCCTTAATAATTCTAATAATAACAAGAAGAAGCGTGTGCATTGTGCATGAGTCAGTTTTTCATGCCATGGATTCCATCAGATCTTGGAAAAACATTCCTTTGAGATTCTGACCCATGTTCAGATGATTGCATCACGCCGTTCCGGCAGACTTTTCAGGCAGGTGCTGCGAATCCCTCGTTCTACCCAACCTCAACGGTGTTCCATAGGATTCAGTTCCAGTGACCGAGAAGACACATAAAATCGTAATATGATATTCAAGAAACCATTTTTGGAGATGGATTTCGCTTTGTGAAATATAATGCTCGACGTAGGGAGTAGACGATGGTAAATTATGGCCATGAAGGGATGCACATGGTCAGGAACACAACTCATATAGTTGTGCTGAGAAAAAATGTCCCACACTATCGAACCACCTCCACCTCCATGGATTCATGCTGTTGGTGCCAACCAGCCTGACTGGCACTAAGTATAATTTGAATGATTTTATGCGCTGCACTGCTGCCACATCACTTGATGATGGAATAATTACATGAATGAGAATGCATGAAGTACCTAGACCCTAGCCTTTGTGTCCATCCATTCATTTGTAGTCCAACTAGGGTCTGTGAAGGTGGTGATTACCATTGTATTTATTCCAATTTTACGACTGTGGTAGGACCGCAACATTCAACATTCACACACTATAACGCCAATGAACTTAATCTGCATGCCTTTACATTGTGGGAGGAAACCCGCCAAGCACAGAGAGAGCATGCAAAACTCCACGCACAGAGACCCCGAGGTGGGAATCGAACCCGGATGGTGCAAGGTGACGGTGCTAAACACTAAGCCATACCCAGAAATCCAAATCCGCCAATCAAGGCTACATTTTTCACGGCTTTATCTATCCAGTTATGCTGAGTCAGCTTTCTATTTATTGCTGACAGAAATGGAACCTGATGTGGTCTTCTCCCGCTGTAGCTTATCTACCAGAAGGTATGACTTGTTGAGATGCTTACCTGCTCACTGCAGATTAGTACAGAGTAGTTATCAGAGTTACGAACCAGTCTCGCTATTCTCTACTGACCCTTTCCAACAAGATGTTTCCATCCCCAAAAACGCCACTCATTGGATGTTCTTCTTTTTTTCTTTCGTTCTTTCTCTCTCTCTCTTTTGTGCAATGTTCTGAGTAAAGTCTCGTGACTGTTGTTTATTAAGACAGTTTCAAATAGAAATACTCAAACAGTTAAATTAAACAGTTTTCATAATTAAACAGTTTCAAATAGAAATACTCAAACCAGCCTGATTGGCACCAGGAATAATGCCATGGTCAAAATCACTAAGATCACATTTTCTCCTCATTCCCGGGTTGATTTGAACGTTACCTGTATTTGCATGATTTTATGCGCTGCACTGCTGCCGCATGTTTTACTGATTAGATAATTGCATGAATGAGTAGGTGTACGGGTGTCCTAATAAAGTGTTCGGTGAGTGTATATCGAAACAGTCTGAAGATTAATAGCAAGTGTGTCGATGAGTGGGAGTGAGAAGCTTTGGAATATATTATGTGCCGTAATCTACTAACTGAATGATGCAGAATATTTTCCAAAGTTTCTTTACGAATATTTCATTTTGATATCAGTACGCGTACCGTACACAGATGACCTGACGTTTTACACTTAAAGAAGGAGTCAGTGATACTGGAGAAAAGAACTGCTGCTATATAAACATAAAGCATCATCGAGCATGAAGACTTTCTGCTGCTGCTTGGTTAGAATAATGTAGTGTGGTATGGTCTGCGCTACTTTGTTTCTCACAAACTTTGTGTACAAACATAAGACATTTTTTTCCAGCCCACACACACAATGGACAGATAGCAGAGCATGAGGAGGTATCCCTGGCATCTGACAAAAATTGCATGAGACATGCTGACTCCTTCGTTTTAAAGCATGCACTCATGTTCAAGCTGACATTTAATTTGTTATTGATTAGAACATCAGGCTTCCTGTAACTTCCTAAAAGGATCACACTGATAGCAGCAGAGGTACAGTATGTTTTGGTCTTGCTTTCCTGGGAAGGTCCAGATCCAGTTTCATCATAGTGCTTGATGAGTTTTGCAAACGCATTTGACAATACTGTTCTTGCTAGTAACATTCCAGAATAGCTGACATGCATGTCTTAAAATAACAACTCACTGTTGTTGTTGTCACTTACATACTGTTATGTAGAAAAGTTGGATATACAGTAAAGAATTAATAACTAGATCATTATTATAATGGCTGTAATTGTAATTAATAGTCCTTATAACAGCTGTAATGCATTTAAATAATAATAATAATAATCGTAATCAAAATCATCATAATAATAATATGAAAAGAATTGCGGTTTCAACTTGGCTCTCAAGTTTCCTCCCACTGTCCAAAAAGACGATGGTAGGTGGATTGGCTGTGACACATTGCCTCTGGGCATCAATGGGTGTATGGTTTTGTGTGTGCGCATGTGTGTGTGTTTGTGTGTGTGTGTGTGTGGACTGGTATTCCCACATCATATATTCCTACCTCAGTTCCAGTTTGTTCGGATGTACTCCATCCCTGAACAGGATAAAGGATGGATGTATTTATAATACAGCAATCAGACTATTATTCTCTCTTGCTCGTTATTTTATATGGCCTATTCTGTACAGGGTTGTTGGGGGCCTGGAGACTATCCCAGGGGACTTGGGGTAATAGGCGGGATACACCTTGGAGGGTGTACCAGTCCATCACAGGACACAAGCACACACACACACACACACACACACACCAATTAAGCTAATTTGTATGTCTTTCGACTCTGCAAAAACCAGAATACCTGGAGGGAGGAAACATAATAATAATAATAATAATAATAATAATAATAATAATAAGTTATTCTGTAACTAAGGTAATTGCATAGTAACTTACTTGATGCTTGATTACCGCAATACTGTCAGAACATAATAAGCTAAAGATTATTATAATCATATATTATAATGCAATGATGTATTATAATGCAAAGGCATATTATATAAGATATATAATTATATATAAAAATGCAAAACCAACCTTGATTAATTTATCTTTAATAGCTCTATTTTTATAATATCTGTATTATTATTATTATTATTATTATTAATAATAATAATAATAATAATAATAATAATAATAATAATAATGCATTAATTAATTTATTAAAAAGTTTATTAATCAAGCCTGTTTTCATGACAATGTAGAGCAACTTGCACATTTTGTTCTGCTTTGAAGATCAAATTCAGCTGTCACACACACGCACGCGCGCTCTTTATTCTAGTAAGATAGCGTAAGTATTATTTAATTATTTCTGTGTTTATTTATGAACTAATCCGACAGACAATTAACGCTGACGTCGCTCCGCACGCGCCGCGCGGTTTGACAGCAGCGTGGGCGGGGCCAGGCTGTCAATACGGCCTATTGAATCGCTCCGACGACTGCTCTCAGCGCGCCGAGACTCCGCCCACCGCGCGGCTGCGTGTGGTTGCGCGGCGAGCCTGGCAGTGTGGGCTTTCTCCTGCGGTGCATGCGTGCGTGCGTGCGCGTGCGTGTGTGTTGCTGAAAGGAGAGCGAACAACACAGCCAGGCGATATATATATATATATATATATATACACATATACATGCACACACATACGCGCGCGCGCAAACACAAGCACGCGCAAGCGCACGCTCTCTCTCTCTCTCTCTCTCTCTCACTCACGCACACAGGCGTGCGCGCGCACACGCACTCGCGCACACATCCACACACACACACACACACACGCACAGGCGCTCGCGCCGTCTCTCCACGCAGCCTGACGCATAAACGCTCCGGTTAACCTCCGCGATCGGTACAATGGACCTATTCGAGCTGGACTTCTTCAGGGAGTGGGAGCTGGAGCAGCAATGGTAAGCGCGTTTAATGACACGGTTCTGCGTCTTTGTGCAAAAACTGACGTGCGATCAGTCCGTAGGTCTTTATCTTATGGCATGCATGAGAAATGTCTGCTCGGTATAAAAGCGATCGGGATGCACGGGTGAGTCTGAGTTGCATGTGCGGGATTCCGTGGAGCGCGAGCGGGTGGGGGGGGAGTAAAGTGTCGGGTTGAAGCTCGCCTCACTGCCACCTCACACCGGCGCACCAAGTTCTCCAGAGCTGTCCACGTAGTTACTCGACTTACTGCTGCATTTCTCCCTCCACACGCATGTATGCATATTGCACGGATGCGTTGCTGTTCTGTAGTAAAACTGTGCAGTACAAACATATCGTTTATCATCCCGGTGCCAAAGCAACAGTGTGTCTAAATGTCCGCGCTGACGCTGTTTTGTGAACGCATGAAAAATGAGAGCGTCTGGAAGAATTCCTATCAGAAGTGCAGCTATAATCCAGTAATGTCGGGGTTTTGATCCACTTCACCGCTGTAAGGTTTGTTTTTACTCTGCTGCAATCTCTAAAGTGAGAGTCTGTTCCGATGCAACATTGTATCAACTGAGCCTTTCATTGAAGTTAGCGCGAGCGAGCCCGCGCGCGCGTGTATGTGCGCGCGTGTGCATGCGTGTGCGTTTGTGTGTGTGTGTGTGACAGCTGACTTTGTTTTCCAAATAGTAGCACAAAATGTTATGAAAACAACAATCAATCAATAATCAGAAAACAACCTTGATTCATAAACATTAATAATATTTGTATAATAATAATAATAATAATAATAATAATCCTAAGCTTATCAGGTGTTGAGAGTATTGCTGTAATCAAGCATCAAGTAATTTGGTTCTAGTTTGTGTGTGGAAACTTTATATGCATTAAAATAAAGACAAGAAAGGCTCCCTGTATGTCCCATGTTCATGCATTTGTTAAATAACAAACAAAAAAACTGAATTAACCAACTTGTGTTATGAAAATATTGATGATGTAAACTATAATAATTGGGCCTGTAGGCCTTAAGCATCCCAAAATCTGGAGTACAGCTCCCATGTGTGGTTCAATTTACAAACTGCCTTTTAAAAATTTTTTGGGAAAAACTTAAGAAAAAAAGAAAAGTGTCACGTTTAGAATTCTGCCTATGTAGATCCATTAAAAAAACAATGATGTACTTCATAAATATGAAACTATTCCAGGTTTCATTCAGAAACAGGCTGCGGATTTCTTACTAAAAAGACCTATTTTGGACAAAGAATTGAAAAAGAAAGAAAAAAAAAAAAAACGAAACGTCTTTAAACATGTAGTCATTTTAAAATCTGGTATAATGATCTTATAGTAAAAGCGAATAAAAAAAAAAGGCAATTATCGTGGTGAGAAAATTGAATATCAGCACATTCCTGCATGCTCTATTGTCAGCACGAGTTTCCTTACAATCTCGTTCTGGTCTCCGTCATTCACTCGCGGCTCTTTCTTCTCTCCCTCGCCGTCTCCTGTGTTTCATCCTCTTGTTCCTTTGTGTCTCCTGGTTGTCATCGTAGAAAATCAGCGTGCTTTTAGCACCTGCATTGTGAGGTGTGGAACGAGCTCGCCGAGTGCCTCCTTACGCTCCTCAAGCTGTTCACCTCTGCCCGATAGCTTTCAGAGCCACCACTTTTTGTATTTTTTAGGGGGGTTAATTAAAGATTCTCTGCTTTGTCCCTTTCAGCCTTTTGTGACTCTTGTTTAATTTTACGATTTAAATGGTTTGGAAAGGTGTATCTGTTGCAGCTCTGTTCAGACGGTTCGGAAGAAAGGACACAGTCTTAGAGCTCCAGTTCATTAGGACTTTTGTGCTCCGGAGTCTTTGTGCAATTTAGACGCGTTGAGTGTGTCAGGTTGGGGGTTAGATCCACGCCGTGCAGTACCAGTCTGAAAACAGAGGAACGGTGTGTCTTGATCAAGCCGAGTTGGAGCACCTTTCAGTTTGTTGATTTGTGTGTGTGTGTGTGTGTGTGTGTGTATGTTTTCGTTACTTGTACGCATTTGTATGCATTCATTTAAGCGAGGCACAAACCAATTCAAGCGCCGGGTGAAGGTTTCTTAATTAAAAGCTCTCAGGCACCTGTAAACTCCAAGGGCGATATGTCCAAAAATATCGGAACATCAACACATATCGTATGATAAAGTAAAGGATTGCAAAGAAAGTCCTAGTAGAGTACCGGTGTTGCATTTGAATAGCCTGGGAGAGCATTTTGGCGTTAAATGCTTAAAACAAGAAATTAATTCCTACTGAAAATGATATTCTGATCACCTGGATACGTAACATTATAGGTTTTTGTAATGATATTGATGTTACAGTATTGTTATCTACAATATGCATTACATGATGTCTTCCCTGACAGTCACTGTACAAATCTGTAAGAATGTGCTCACATTACCCAAGGTCAGATCATTTAATAGCTAAATTTCATACGGGTAGATTAAATGAAAAAAAAAAAAAGATTGAAAAAAGAATAAAAAATTAAACATTGAATTAAAAAGGCTTCATATGAGTTAATATAACAATATTGGCTTATTAATAACCACATTAAAGCTAATAATAATAATAATAATAATAATAATAAAAACTATTATTATTATTATTGTTATAATTTTAGCTATCAGTGTTCATCGTCTTGTCATATTCATCTTTCGAGGTATGGTTGTTGGTGCCAGATGGATAGAGTATTTGAAAATCTCCTGGAATTTTCACACACAGCAGTCTCTAGAGTTTACACAGAATGGTGGGGGAAAAAAAGCAAACAGTATTTCTGCAGCCAGAAAAGTCTTGTTGATAAAAGTGGTGAGAGAATAACTGACTGCACGGGTTCAAACTGACCGGAGGTCTATTCTGGTAACTCAACTAACCACTCTGTGCAACCGTGTTGAGCAGAAAAGCATCTCAGACTGGACTGAAAAAAAAAAAAAACCCAAGATCTCATAGAATGAAGACATTTATCAAAACATAAACTGGTCTTTTTCCAAGAGGTTTGAAAACCCATTTGTATTGTAAGAATATACAAGCGGCGTTCAAGTTAAATCAGGACTTTTGCTTGTGCAGGATAACAAAACACAGTAATGAGAGTAAATACCTGCTTTATGTCTCTGCCACATTAATGCACCTATCACAGCGGTTCACTAGTGGATGACGTGCAAGCGGTGCAGTGGACAGTATTTGGTGATCAAACCAGGATGAAAACTTTCCACTCGTTGAATGCTCACAGGAACGACTACAGTGGGCTCCGAGCCACTTCGTGACTCACAGACGTACGGCCTTCTTGAAAAACATCTGCACCGTTCAGATGTTTATTTGTTTAGGCCTTGATAAGATCACGAGTCCCAGTTTGACTCGAACGCCCGAGTTAAAAAAAAATAAAAAATCAACACTCTTTATTAACGTTCCCAGTTCAAGTGCAGTGATATTTTTGATCCCGGCGCCAGCGGTAATTATTCACTCTGATTTAGTTTTTTTTTTTTTTTTTTTTTGGAATTTAATAATTATCCTGCCCTACTTTCAGAGCCCAAGGCTAAAATTCAGCAGCTTTATTGATTCTCAGTCAGTGTTTTTTTTTTTTTGGTTGTTTTTTTTCTCGGTGCTCGAACATGTGTTGAATTTAATCAAGGCAGAATCAGTGGGGTGCAAAGTGTAGCGAGGTGCTGAAACGAAGCCTCGGGAAGACACGGATGAATTTGAAAAAGCACGCAGAGGAAGCAGGAGACCGGCTGAGCTTCTCGGTGTTGACACACCGCGTCTTGATTGCGCGACTACCACAATTACTTCTGCTTTCCACACAGGCTGCGAGTCAGACGTCGGAGGCCCAGTTTGAGACGTGTTTTTGCGAAACCCGTTTCATGATGGTAATTACTCCCTCTCGCTGGCAGCGTTGGTGGATGCATTTTTTTAGGTGTTGTTCTGTAATTAGTTGATTTAAGGATTTTGGAATATGAGCTTGGCGCGCTTGTCAGCGCCGATGTTTGAAAGCAGAGTAACTGAAGTCTAATTACTCGTGATATTGGTTTTATAGGTATTCCCCATCACCGGTTAGAGAAGACCATGCAATTAGGTGCAGTCGTTTATTACACCTCGCTTTTCATTTGGAGGTGTTTTATGGCAGCCCTGAGAGTAATTCCAGGAGGAATTATTGAACGCCTCGATTGCGCCGAATTTCCTTTTTTTTTTTTTTTTTTTTTTTTATTCCCCCTTCTGTCCGACTTGTCCCTTCTCAGCAGGGATTTGTGTGCAAAATAATTCATTTTTATGTGCTCGTGTGAAAACGTGCAAGGTGCTGAATGTGCAACCCGATCTCAGACGAAATTCACATAAGAATGATTTTGTTGGCTTTCGCAGCACTGAAGTCATTCGAATAAGCTGCTAAACAGATCTTCAGCCTAAGCTTACCTTTTCATGAGAGCTGGCTCGGACGAAATTTGACAAATTAGCATGTCTGAGATCGACTTGGAACTGGAAGAGTCGAAGCATTTAGATCATTTTCTTTCTTTCCTTTTTTTTCCTTTTTTTTTTTTTTTTTTAACTATGAGTGAAAGATTTACTTTAACTCCAAAACCTCTGGTACGAATTGGTCATAGTGAACATGTCCTATTTATTTACTTGCTTATTTATTTATTTTTTTTATTTTTGCACTCTTTATTCCAAGAAAGATAACTTACAAAAACAAGTTTTTTATTTAAATATTAGATTATTATTATTATTATTATTATTAATAATAATAATAATAATATATTTATTATTATTATTATTATTATTATTTTGCTAACATAGCTGCCGTTTACCCCAAAAAACACGATCATTAAAACACAAGGGGTGTTCAAGTCAAACCGGGATTTTTTTTTATTTAATTTTTTTTTTGAATGAAGGCGTAAATCTGATTGACATTTACGGAAGACTCTTAAAACATTGGAAAGCTGCAGACGTTATAATGAATCCCGTACGTCGGTGAATGATGATCTGGGCCGAAGTTATCAGTTGCAGTCGTTAACATCGGAACACCTGATCCTTGAAAATCAAAGGATAGCATGTTGCTAACTTGAGGAAGAGACACATCTGACTGTTGGAACTGTACACACATTCATTCACCAACACCTCTTGCGCTTTCCAGGTCCTCAGCTGTGAGTTATTGCCATGTCCTTGTACAGTCCTGACCTCGGTCCAAGCCATTTCCATATGTTTAATCCATTAAAGGAGTTCCTGGGAGGCCAGCGTTTCAGATGTGTAAAATGGAAAGCGGAAAATGGCTCGGGTTTACGGAGAAAACTTCTGCCTTGATGGTGTCCGAGCAGTAGTGAAACACTGGGAGAAGTGCATTAGTGTAGCGGGGGGTTATATAGAGCAATAAAGATGTTCTATTATGCTGGGCAATTAAAAGTCCCGGTTTGACTTGAACACCACTCATCGTTTGGATATGTGACTGTTGTACTTGAAGTCTTCTTTTTTTTTTTGACCTGGACACATTCACTCCTATAATACACACGTATGAACAAAACATCTTCCACAGGTCACATGTTCAACAGGAAGTCACGTTAATCCAAATTTCCTAAAGCTTTGATGTATTTTGTTATTTCAGTTATGATAAACAATTTAAATCCCCCATAAGGGCAACATGTAACCAAAAAAGATGTGATCTCCAGTTTTCCAGGGTGAATTAGCTCCACGGTGTTACAGGCACTGCAGCATCTGTTCCCTGATGGATAGAAATACAAACTGCTAACCTGTTGGGAGGCAGTTCACAGTATTTACTATTATTAGTAATAATAGCTCGTAGTAGCATTTCGCCGCTCCTCTCGTGGTCTGTCTTGCTCCCAGAGCTCAGCTGGGCGTTATAAATCCCCACGCTCGTGTGATGAGCACAGCTCGGCGCCAATCTCATTTGTGCCCGGCGTGAAAAAAGCAGCCGTGCCAGGCACTGACTCGTCCAGCCCCCGTGCCCACCATACGGGCGAAGAGCCTCGGCAGTTGGCACCCCGACTCCGAGCGCGAGCTGCCAAGTTACTGCGCCCATGGCCTCATTTTGCCACCTGCCAAAGGAAAGCCAAATGCTGCAGAATGATAAAGCAGGAACCTTGGACGCACGCCCGTCCCGTCGGACGCGGGAATGAAAGGTGAGGCTTTGGCACCTCTTTGACCCGCCGTGTTTGGCACTCGGTGAACAGTTTCATCTGGAGGAAGGAAGGCCACCGAAGCCTTCAGTCTAGAAACCTGAAGATGGAGGACGTTGCCACTTCATGGGTTTTTGGCAGGCCGGCGTGATTTTCAGGTGAACGATTGATTTCAGAGTCGCGGTGTCGGCATCGGGTTCCCGAAATACAAATCCTCTGTGAAACTCTTACGGTCGGAGGTATTCAACACATCGCTTGCCAGTCCCAAAAACCTCTTCATGGGGAAAATCCATCAGTGATGGGCTACACCAGACCTCTCCAGCTTTAATCCCCGCTTGGCAGCCGCACTCCGCGAAAGTTATTAACTCCGTACTAATTACAATGGCCCTAATAAGACCTGAGGTAATGACTCCATGAATGCAAATGCGCATTAAATTTTACACCCAAGCAGGCTTGACGGCATTGTTTAGACCAGAATGTCACCCGGTGTGAGATTGGGTTGACTCAAGCATTAATGGTGCTGAACAGAAACGTGACGCAGTTCCAGTGATGAAGCATCATTTTAGTATAAAAATAAATAAATAAATAAATATATAAAATCAAGGAGTTGCAGTGCAGTTTTTTTTTTTAAACAGATTTTTATTTATTTATTTATTTTTATTATTTTTTTGGATTTTTTCCCCTAATTTTGTCTTGTTCAATTCCTCCCCGTCACTAGGGGGCTCCCACATTAAGGCTACTACTACCACTCAGTCGGGAGGGCCGAAGACTATCACATGTTTCCTCCGAACCACGTGACGCCAGCCGACCGCATCTTTTTGAACTGCTTGCTCACGCACCGTTGAGGGCGGCGTAACACACTCGGAGGAAAGTGCTATCCGCTCCTTCCACGTACGCGAGCTCACAGACGCCTCTGATTGGCTGTAGAGCCGTGATTAATGTGGGACCTCGAAGTACCTCTCATCCCTCCCCTCTGGGAGAGCTCGGCCAATCAGCTCTCTCTAGACCTCCGGCTGTGAGAGGTTACAGCATCACCCGGGAATCAAACCAGCGATCTCCGGATGATAGGCCGAGCTCTTTACCACTGCACCCTTAACAGATTGTTGATGATCAGTAATTAACGTCAATGTGCTTTTTCTGTATTATCTGTTTTTTTTTTTAATATTAAGAATATGATGCCAGTTAGTCTAGTCTGTATGTCTTTGGACTGTGGGAGGAAACTGTAGGAAACCCACCAAGCACGAGGAGAACATGCACGCAAACCCGAGGCGGGAATCGAACCCTCGACCCTGAAAGTGCAAGGCCACAGTGCTGCCAATAGATAAATTACTCATCGTAGTGTGTGGTAATCTGTTCAATAGGTAAATGTTACCGAGATATGCACTTGATCTTCTCAGTGAGAACAAACAACCCTCTCTTCATTTTCATGCACTGGTTGGAATCGCTGGCTGAGGAACGAGCTCTGATTGGCTCACCATTTTACAAGAAGTTAAGCATCTAACCAATCGTAGATAAGACTGAATCCTTGTAACCAATCATAATGCAGAAGGTGGAGTTTATCAGGAAAAGATCTCTGGAATGAAATACATCTCAGGTTATATTCGCGTGTACCTCGCATATGCCAAATTAAATGCTTTATTGATGTAAGTGCACATCTTTATCAGACCAGCGTCCATGTAAACAGTTCAGTCGTAATCTCTAATCGGAATGATTTTAATCGCATCGATGAAACGTTATCCGCGTAATCCGTAGATAATGATCATTTTCGCTATAACATTTTGACTGGTCGTGTTTTTATTCCACATTTAATGTGGGTTAGATTAGGCGAAACAGCGTGCATCACTTCTCAGGGACATTTTACTGTGCGTACACAGTTATAAAAAAGAAATGAATTATAAAATAATCTGGGTAAAGGCTTGTAGAAGAACCTGGATGTTTTTTTTTGTCGTTTAATAGATCCGTATTAACTGTTTGTTATTCTTGATCTACTTTTTCTAAAATGGAGCTGTGGAGATATAAAAAAGAAAATTAGCTTTTCACGAATCAAAAAGCCACAACCTGGACGTCAGACATCATACAATCAAAGAATCTCCGCTTTCCTGGTGTGGATAAAAAAACAACAACATGGCCTAAAAGATGTTTGGTATTTATGTGGATTCTTTTCATGTCGGAGTGTCTAACGACTAATAGCGTTATCTTTATCCCGCTGAGCAATTTACTCATTACATGGAAAGGTCACTGCTTCTACAGAACGCTGTGTATGACAAATATGAAGATTAAATAGAGGCAGGTAAGCATGCGCAGCGCTCCAGCACTATTCCCATGTCCTTCCTTTCAGATCAAAGAGTTCGTCTTCAGTCTTTGAGACTCCGTGTAGGACGGGATGTGCCTGGAAAGCCTTGAATATAGTTTCATTTTTGTTTCTTTCTTATATTAATACAAGGATTCTACAGTTGCACAGTTTTCGTTCATTGCAAAACGTTGTACAGAACCTCACAAATGGACCATAACACTCAGTGCCCGGTTTACATTCTGTACAAAGCGATATTTTTTTTCTTCTTTCGAGCTCATGCTAAACACTCCAGTCCAATAGGGGGCAGTATTGCCTCAATGTCCCATAAAATCAGAAGAAGAAGTGAAACTTCTTACGAATTACACTTTTTAAATTGTGTAGCTAAACGTAAAAATGTTAAATAGTGTAAAAAGTGTGAATTAACTTTGAAGTTTGAATTGAAAACTGACTTATTGATTCAAAAGGATCGATTTGACCTGCAAAAGATTATTGAAATCACATAATTAACTGCATCAATGGTTTTCTACAGCTGTTTCAGAGCGTCAGCGTGACGTAATTGGAACGATTTGTTTGTCTGACATGTTTGTCTGTAAAAGTGGCTTGAATTCAGATTTCTAAATGCAGATTAGATTTCATTGTTCCGGTGTGGATAAGGTTCCGGTAGGTTGTTAGTTTAATTCCCAGGACGGTCCTCCAAGAAAATAAAAATAAAATAAAACAGATGCTTATGGGTATTAATTAGGGGTGTATGATATGAGCCAAAAATGATATCTCAGTATTTCCCTATACAGGTAGCCCCTGTACCGTACCTGAGCAGTTTCAGAACAACGTTTTTGTTTGTTACGCCACACAGTCATAAATTCATAAAATTTCTCTTTTTTTAAAAAAAAAAAGGCATGAACCCGTGAGAAACAGGTGCAGATGATGACAGATGATCAGGCCGGGGATTAGTGTACTGGTGATGCTGAATGCAGAGTGGTTGGAACAGACGAGAGGGGAAATGAGGCTGCTGCTGAGGTTGTTACATAAACACATTTTTAAATTGCTTCAATCTTTTAGCCCTTTCCAGCCTGTTACAGTAAAACATTAGTTCTCAGATTTTGTTTTTGTGCATTAAACCTTTTGTACAATGTGTTCAGCTGTCGGAAAAGTTGCACTTTTATTTAAATGGATTGTGTTTCAGGTGGCACGGGAGTGTCGACTTGCACCTCCAAGGTCTGGGTTTGATTTCCACTTCAGTGCTTGTTCCGTTTCCTCCCACAGTACAAAGACATGCAGGTCAGGCTAATCGGCGTTCTCCCTTTGTGTCCTAAGTCTCCTGGGAGAGGCTTCAGGCCCCTGGGACGCTGTATACAAGATAAAGCTGTATAGATAACGAGATGTCATGGTTTCATGACAGGCCTGCGTGATTTGGCTGCCATTATTTTGAAAGGCATCATGATTACGGTGCAATCCGTGATATTTAACTATTAAATGTACCATTTTGTGTATTTATCCAAGTTAATCCCAAATACATGGACATGTGATCTCATTGAGAGAATTTTTGTCAATATTTATTTGCAAATGGAAAAATGATTGACGTCAAATAAATCTGGAATAAATTACAGTCTGGTACATATTGCAAATTAAAAATTTTATGTTTTAAAACAAGGAAATGAAAAAAAAACAAAATAAATTATTAATAATAATAATAATAATAATAATAATAGTCAGCTGCTTTACATTGCTCTCCGAAACACCTTTAAGATAAGTGAGCGGCTACAGGAGATTTATCCTTAATGCCTCTTTCTTTAAGTGAATCCCAGGATTACATGCTTGAGCCTGGGCCCCATGACACACGCACACACACACACACACACACACACACACACACACACACACACACACACACACACTCACACACACACACACACACACACACTCAATTCAATTTTATTTATATAGCGCTTTTAACAATGGTCATTGTCTCAAAGCAGCTTCACAAAAATTAAAGAAATAATAATAAAAAAAAAATAAAAAAAATAATAATAATAATAAAAAAAAAAATAAAAATAAAAAAAATAATAAAAAAAATAAAAATAAATAATAATAATAATTAAAAAAATAAATAAATAAAATAATAATAATTAAAAAAAATAAAATAAAATAAAAAAAAATAATAATAATAATAGAAAAGAAAATACACACACACACACACACAATACTAGTAATGATGGAATTTTAATAAACTGGCGACACATACAGAAAGCTGAGTCTAAGCCCAGAATTAAAAAAAAAATTAAAAATCAAACCCAAAATTTGATCTAATGTACAGTACGAATAAAATACACTCGTGGAGCTTCTCGAAACAAAAGAAGTGGCTAGGAATCTACTGTATCCCTGAGAGAATTCCGTTTGACTCAGAAACAAACCAAATAAAAGTACGCTCAGCTAATACGCTTTGATCAAAACCGATTCCGTAAGGACCTGCAGCTGTAGTGTTAAATAGCGAGACATTGGGAACGAGATCGCGAGAAAAAGGAAGAGGGACAGGACAGGACAGGAGGTCTTTAATAACGGGCGGGAAATTTGCAAGGTTGACATTTTGATGGCAGTGTGGCGATGCTCTCTAGTTTGAGGTCCAGGTTAAGTTTTCTCCTCGCTGAGCTGGAAGTACAGACGTGATGGGTCACTCCCAGGGGAGGAAGGAACGCAGGACAGGAAAAGGAGCGTGCTTAGATAAGAAGAAGTCGCAGAACCCCAGACGTCTGTCACGCAGACGCCTTTTATCTGTTTTCGTTTTTTAATTGCCTTCGGGTCATGAGCCGTCATCAACGACGGGTCTTTAGTTTATGTGTGTGTGTGTGTGTGTGTGTGTGTGTAGTAGTTCACAGTATATTTATAGGAGTATCTGTTACTCAGTTTTTCTATCCATTGTGTTTATTTTCCTGAATTTTTTCCGTGTAGGTGAAAGTGGAAGAAAGTGCGAGCACACAACAGTAGATATTCATGCATAAATAAACAGCGAATCTCACTGACGTGAAGGATTTTTTTTTTCCCTGACAGCCTCATTGTCACGCCATGCTGAGATATGGATTAATATGTAATGATTACAGCAGCTCCTTGCTTTGCACATTTCCTTCAAAGCAGACAATGCCAACCCCAGTACCATTCCAAACCTCAGGCGATTTCATGTGCCTCTTTTTCCTACTCTCTCTCTCTCTCTCTCTCTCTCTCTCTCTCTCGCATCTTCTCTCTGAGGTGTTAGTGTTAGCACACTTGCCGCTGTGTAGCAGAACTTTAATTGAGTCGACACCTTTCCAGCATCACCTGAACCCTCAGGCACTCAGTGTGGGTCGCAGTTAAAAGTCAAAGCTTTTCTTTTTTTTTTTTTTTGTTGCCTTTTCTGCAGCGAAGACTTGGGGATGATAACCACATCACCATATCACAGTTTCTAGTGCATCATAGTGTCTGATTACAGCATCGCATTTACTCAAAAGGTGACATTATGTGGCATTTAACACAACAGCAACAAAAAAAATTAAAGAGTCGAAATATCAGATCTTCCTAGCATAGCGTTCAACGTTATTTCACCGTTAAAGGGACGAGTTGTATTTGTGAGGTGAATTGCTGTTCAGGGAAAAATCTCCTTGTTTGCCATATTTTAAGACCATCCATCCATCCATCCATCCATCCATCCCCCAACTTACAAACATTTGAGTAACAAATTTCCGCAGATATGAACGAACTTCTGATCTTTGAACATTCGTAAATGCGAACAAATTGCAGAAGTAGCTCACATATTGTACAAAAAATAGGCATCAGATGCCACTATTTATGACGTTTACAAAATTGCATCCGTTCAAGCGCACAGTAAACACCATGTAGCGCTGTCCTCCCTTACCACGTCTCCTCGGGTTCCCTTTAAACCAGTTCATCTGACACCAAATCTGTGCTTTTTGTTTTTTTTTTTGCGTTACGTTGTATATTTGTATATCATTGTATATAAGACTTACTTTGTTGCACTTATAAACAAACCCGACTTAGGAACGTTCTCACAGAACGCAACTCGTTCGTAAGTAGGGGACTTACTGTATCTACATTAAATAATGTAGATTAAATGAAAGAAATGGGAACAAACATTTTGAATATGTTTAAATAATTTAATAGTTAAATATCGTGGTTTAAACCACAATCGAGATTTGTGTCAAAATAATTGTAAAATGTCTTTATTTATTTTTTAAATCCGATCGTGCAGGCCTACAGGGGATGAAATCCTGTCTTTACATCGTATTTAAATCACAGTGTCTTTTAATAAACGTGGCTTTGACTTCACGAGAGAGAACGTTGTGCAGTAGCAAAGTTAATAATAACTCGATCAATCGACAATCAAAATTCATGACGACTCCACATTATGTGCACATTAGCATACCTTCATAACTGGCCTGCTTGCCTCAGACACTTTAGCTCCGTTCGTTTTTTTTTGTTTCACGGCAAAAGAATTTCAATCAAAGCGAGCGGGTCAGAAGAAAACACACGCTCACGCGTGTCCCGTCTCTGCTTGGCCTTTATAGCTCTTGGCCTTGAGTTATTATGCTAAGTGTGAACAACATACCTGTCATAGATCAATTTCTCCGTGCGCAGGCACTCTCGGCGCTGCACATGTTTGCACCCTGACTCGCATTGATGTTTCTCCATCGATTCGCTCCTGCTCATTTCTCGCCTCTTCTCGGCGCCCGGGTTTAACCGCTTTCTTTGTGATGCGGTAAAAGATGGACGCGAGGTTGTCCGCTACTGCCCGCCTGAGAGCGTAAGTGTTAATGAATCCATTAGCGCCGTCCGGCTGGGGAGAGAGAACGGCAGAAATGACCATTATTCCGTCGCCGTTAAAGTTGTAATCTTCCACCTTCTTTAGCTCTCTAACGCTCGCCCTTTTACCCCGAGAAGCCGCTCTGATTCACTCCTGCGTGCTCGCTCGCCCTCATTAATTCAATTGTTATCAAAAGCACTTAAAAATTACGATTCCGTATAACGTATCTTCTAATTGTAATTACCGCTCACATTGTCTTCCCATCGTACACTATGCAAGCCGGACCTTGTTAAAGTCGGGGAAAAGAAAAAGCAATTCAGCGACTGAGCAATTCAAAAATCTTATTAACATGAGATTTCTTGTTTTTTTTTCTCTCTCAATTTTCTTTGAGAGGAGCTTATTTGGTTCTCACAAAGGCAAAGAAAAGAGTTACGTGCGGACGTTCTAACCTCGGTTGAAAGTTTTGCTCGTTCCAGAAAGCCTGCAGTACGTCAAGCTCCGTGTTTCCTGATGGACCGTGACTAATTTCGGCTCGCGTTAATTAGCGAGAACACCTCTCCTGCGCAGGTCTCTCGGTTGACAGGGGAACTGAGACGTCTCCTTGCTTTTTTCCTCCACTTTTTGGTGATTTAATCCAGGATGGCTTCTCAGGAACGTTAACAGCTAGTCACCAGATGCTCGGATGCTAGAAAGTTCAACTCGTCTTCAGCGAACGATTCGGCGAATATGATGTGTTCAGTGATCGTGATGCGCAGTAGAAGTGTCAACGTTTGTGCTGATGGGAGAAGGGAGGGAAAAGAAAATATGAAAGAGACACGACGGGTCAATGCTAGACTAGCATTTCTAGTATTTCTTGCTTATTTCACTGTAAAGTAAATTCTAACAAAACAAAAACTCTTTTCTAATGAAAAAAATATTGAAACACGTTAACGAGCCTGTGTGAGGTTAAGAAATCCCGCCTTCTCCGTTCTTATTGGCTAAAGGAATCCTGTCTTGTCTATGATTGGTTAGTAAACTAGTGCATGAACCCCGGATTTAAAGTGCTGCCCAGTGTCGCACAAAATATGTTAATGATGCAAGTTTCAGTCTAAGCCACATTTATGTATAATTAAGTGATTTATAATAATTAATGATGATTAATACAATAATAAAAAACAATAATTTGCAAGCTTAGTTAGCGAGCTTGTGTAAGGTTAAGAAATCCCACCTTCTGCATTATGATTGGTTAAAAGAATTCGGTCTTGTCTGTTATTGGTTGGAAACAGATGCCTCTTTTCCACTGCATAGTACGGCACAGCACGGTTCAGTTCAACTCACTTTGGTTCGGCTCAGTTCGGCTCGGTTTGCGCTTCCACTGCAGTTTAGTAACGCTTTAGCGTGGGCGGGATTACTCACGTGTCGTTATAGTTGCGGCGCCGCTACTGCCGTGACATCATCGTAAACGCGCCACAAACAAACACACAACAATGGAGCATATCGACGGCATGGTGTTCTTCATTCTCGGCATGTGGATGTTTTTAACAGCGAGACGAAGGAGTTTGTTTCAAAAGAGGCTGATGGCAGCCAAAGAAAATTTTTGGTTAATACAAAAAGGTGCGTGCGATCCTTCTCTGGCTGTTTCTAAATATAGCGGTTCTTTTGTGTCTCGTCTCGCAAGTTCGGTGACGCAGTAATGACGATTTTCTCCGGCCAATCAGTGACCAGCAGAGTTTACACGTCACGTTTTGGTAACGGTTCGGCGCGCTTGGAACCTCGGCTGAGGTGGTACTAAAAAAAGGACCAGGTACCAGGTGCTGGTCCCAGTGGAAAACCCCCCAAGAGTGAGTTGAACTGAACCGTGTCGTGCCGTACTATGCAGTGGAAAAGTGCCAAGAGAGTACAAAGGCGGGACTTAAACTGTGTTTTTTAAAGAGCCAGAAGTACAGGGGTCTTTTGGGGTCTGTATGCATGGAGTTCATGCGTGGTCTCCCTGTGCTTTGGTGGGTTTCCTCTGGGTACTCCGGTTTAGAGCTGTAATCGGCCCTTAAAAGTTAGGCCCGACTGGGCCCGAGCCCGACAAGTACATTTTTGATTGACGGCCTTTTAAAAGCCCGAACCTGTTTACAGCCCGACATTATTCAAATTATTCACAGCTCCCCCCTCCTAACCCCGCCCCTTGTCGGGTCCCGTCGTGTTCGGGCAAAGATCTTCAGCTCTACTCCGGTTTCCTCCCTAATGCAAAACTATGCAGATTAGGCTAATTGCATGTGTGTGCCATGGATTGGCACCTTGTCCAAGATGTTACTCCGCTTTGTGTCTGGATTTTCCCGGGATAGGCTTCACCCTGTATAGAATGAACGGGAATTCAATTTAGAAACTTATTACAGGACGCAGGTGACAGTATGGCTTAGCGGTTAGCACCGTTGCCTCATGCCTCCAGGGTTGGGGGTTTGAATCTCACCTCCGGTCTCTTGTGCATGGAGTTTGCGTGTTATCCCTGCGTTCGGTGGGTTCCAATTACATACTTCAGTTTCCTCCCACACATGCACTGTAGGATGCGTTTGTGTTTCCAAATTGACCCTAATCTAAGATTAGGTGCGTGAGAGTGTGTGGGTTGGCACCCCATCCAGAGTGTACCCTCCAGGTAGCTCCAGGTCCCCTGTGACGGTACACAGGAGAAGCGATATACATAACGAACGGATTACAGCACACGAGATCATGCGTCCATTATTATTTTTAATACAATAAAAAAAAAAAAAGAAACTTAAACTTAATTAGAATTTCACTGTAATGTACATATTTCATCTGCGAAAAAAAAACAGGGTCTAATATGTGAGCTTAATTGCTCGTAGCTTAGAAAGGAAACATATGAATCCATAAAGGAAAAGTGCCAAGAGCAAAACAAATACTGTATATTGGCAGTCAATGAAAGCCACACACACACACACACACACACACACACACACACACACACACACACACACACACATATACAAATGCATACTTACACACGGAGGAAGGTGTACTTTGTGGTTGTAGAAATCTTTACCGGGTAGGTCACTACGGAAACTGTGTGTGTGTGTGTGTGTGTGTGTGTGTGTGTATGTGTGTGTGTGTGTGTGTGTGTGTGTGTGTGTGTGTGTGTGTGTGTGGACAAATCTCAGGCCCCTCAATACATATTGATTGGAACAGGAGCAGGTTTGTGCTCTCAATTAACACTGTACACTTTCATTAAGGTCATATTAGACACAGTCACTGGCCGCTGATTGGTGCCTAAGAATCCAGAAAACTGGGAAATCAATTCTGAGCCAGAGATGTCTTGCTCACTTCGCACCACCATGACCAAGAAATCCAATCAGTCACATGAATAAACACATTTTTCACTCTGGATTAGATTCTTTACCTGTGGACGTAGAGAATTTTTGTAGGATTCGATTAATTCATATCTGCTCGACAAATGTTAAAATAAAATTATAATAATAATAAAAGGCAAGAAGTTAACCCCAGCATATTTGCTGTGGTTTCCTAGTCGGAATTTGTGTTATAATAATACATGAATTATACGACTGTAGTAGAATTATTGGTATTCATTCATTCATTTTCTATACCGCTTAATCCTGTGTTCAGGGTCGCGGGGGACCTGGAGCCTATCCCAGGAGACTTTGGGCACTAGGCGGGGTACACCCTGGACAGGGTGCCAATCCATCGCAGGGCACACACACATACACACACTCACACACCCAATCACACACTACGGGCAATTTGGGAACGCCAATTAGCCTAATCTGCATATCTTTGGACTGTGGGAGGAAACCGGAGTACCCGGAGGAAACCCACCAAGCACGGGGAGAACATGCAAACTCCATGCACACAGAGACGGGAATCCAGCCTGGCCGGGGAATGGAACCCAGACCCTGGAGGTGCAAGGCGACAGTGCTAACCACTACACCACCGCGCCGCCATTATTGGTATTATATAATGTAATAATTTGTCACACTGGAGTAGAGAGGGTTAAGGGCTGTGCTCAAGATCTCACCAGTGGAAGCCTGGCGGTGTTGGGGCTTGAACTCATCATTACCCAGTAACCTACAGTACATCCTTAACCAGTTGTGCCTGCCCTGCCCACCAGCATTTTAAAATAATCAATACTTTTATTATGCAAAGCTCTACATCATCTGGCTGACACATCTGGCGGAATCGATTTAGTTATGAATCACGATTCTTTTGTATATGATGATTCGTGTATTGACTCAGTTAGAATCAGTTAGATTGTTTTCAAATTACACATACACTAATTAAATACACTTATAATAAAGACGCACTGGTTCACCAGCCAGCGAGAAAAACTGGCTGGTTTTCAGTTTCATCAGCCTCGGATATAAGCGATTCTGTGCTGAATGCACGAGATTCCGAATGATGCAACAGAAGCGTATTTTAATGGCGTTACATTATCAAAAGTTGCAATTTAATAAAAATATAAAAATCGCAATTCTATAAGTATAAAATTTGATAACTATCCTGGATCCGATATTACAGTTCTTCCAATTTTGTTACAATTTTAAGACAAATATAAAAAAGTCACCAGAACTCAAAAGCTTCATACCTTCAACAGCTAAACTGAACATAAGGAATTAAATGCATCACGTTCCGTCTATTGCTTTTCTTACTTAAAAAAATCAGATTCGCCTTTTTCTCCAAACTCAAACCACAGCGAGTGCTAATTCGCCTTGAAACGCGAGTGTGTAACAAGCTGCATGCAACCGTCTGTGTGTTCACAACCATTCAACACGCGCTCAAGACTTTCGAGACATTTGAGGTAGAGACCTGCGCGGGACAGACTTTTCAGTCCCGCTCCCGCAAGATTCTGTCCCGCTCCCACCTGCAGTATTCAAGATTCTGTCCCGCTCCCACCTGCAGTATTCAAGATCCTGTCCCGCTCCCACCTGCAGTATTCAAGATCCTGTCCCGCTCCCACCTGCAGTATTCAAGATCCTGTCCCGCTCCCACCTGCAGTATTCAAGATCCTGTCCCGCTCCCACCTGCAGTATTCAAGATTCTGTCCCGCTCCCACCTGCAGTATTCAAGATCCTGTCCCGCTCCCACCTGCAGTATTCAAGATCCTGTCCCGCTCCCACCTGCAGTATTCAAGATTCTGTCCCGCTCCCACCTGCAGTATTCAAGATCCTGTCCCGCTCCCACCTGCAGTATTCAAGATTCTGTCCCGCTCCCACCTGCAGTATTCAAGATCCTGTCCCGCTCCCACCTGCAGTATTCAAGATCCTGTCCCGCTCCCACCTGCAGTATTCAAGATTCTGTCCCGCTCCCACCTGCAGTATTCAAGATTCTGTCCCGCTCCCACCCGCAAAAATCCCGCAGGTAAACATATAAGTAGTTTTATTTTTTACTGCTTCTTCCCGCTACTCTGTTATTTGTTTGAATGGCTTCCCTTTGGAGTATATGTGAAAAAAGAAACGGAAAATAAATTGTATCGTTTTATTTGAGTTTGATTAAATGAAATGATGAACATGGACACGAACGAGGAGCTTTTCAGAACATAGAAATACAATCAGAACTGTTAGAAATAGGCTAATAATTCTGCAATGAAACAAAATAATAATAAACGTTGATTTCTCAAACAGAAAAGCATTTGGTCTAATACCGCTTCAGAACGTTGGGATTTTTTGCCTTCAGCAACGTCCAAACATTGAACATAAGTTATCCTTATTTATCAATAAATAAAAATAAGTTCCGACCTTGCGCCTGTAAATTGTTTTTATTTTAATTTAGTCGCTCTTGTTGCTTTTGTGCAGTAGATAAATAATACAGTATTTGTTTTTAATAAATTAATTTTAAGATAATTCCATTTTGCGGGAGTCCCGCGATTCATTTTATTCTCCCGCAACCCGCACATACATGAGGACCTTACCGCCCGCACCCGCATTCACCCATCAAGTCTTGTCCCGCGCAGCACTGAGCGCGCTGGGTCCCGCGGGATGTGCAGGTCTCTAATTTGAGGCGGTAAAAAGTGACTGTTTCTTTATAATCCTACAGGTAGTGCACTATAAACTATTTACACATCAGCGTTTAGTGGTAGTGAATTATTCGCTAAGTTTGTTTATAATAATAATTATATACATAATATACATTGTTAAGAAATAATTTATATACATAAAAATGTAGCATTTTGTTTGATTTTATTTAAATCAAATGTTAAATTTTTGTATTTGAAGTAGGGCTGCACGATATTAGGAAAATATGCGATATTGTTGTTGAATATTGCGATAACGATATTTCTTGCGATATAACATTTCCCTAGAGAAATGCATTTTATTATTATTGCCTATTTTTTTTAATTATTTATTTATATGTAATGATCATACTAAAATAAACAGGTAATAAATATTCGTCTGATGTAATTAAATCTAATTCAGGCTAAAAAGAAACTATATGTCAAGCAAGTTGCAAATATTTAGACTTCAAAACACTATGAATGACTTAAACCCCTCAGCAGATATTCTGACTTCTGGTTTGCTGTTACTATAAACCTGCCAACACAATATGAATTACTTTCAAACATTACTTTTTATTTACATGTAACCGTACACTCATCAATAGTGTCTTAAAACAAGAGCATCTTTTAAACAAAATATTCTCTTTGGCTTGCCTGTTTTTTTTTATTTTTTATAAAAATAAATATTATTAAACAAAAATTAAATTAAAAAAATACTATTTGTCACACACACACACGCACGCACACACACACTCACACACGCTCCGCGACCGGCACTAGGACCCAGAAGTAATGCGGGCGCGAACCCGGAAGTATAAGAGGAGTAAACAAACTAGTGCATACAGCTTAGTCACTGTGTTCGCCATGTCGGTTCAGATTCGAGTGTGTGTTTATAGGACGCGGGTTAAATGTGTGTTTTTCCGTTGCTCCCCTTCTGTGAGAGTCCTTAAACTAATTCGCTTGTTTATCCTGCCTACTCGTTTGCTTCCGCGTTTGGGTTTACCGTCTATAAAGGGCTAACGGCTAATCGCGGCTAACGGCTAATCGCGGATTACGGCTAATCGCTAAATCTTCTGATCATCCGGGGTTAGTTTGCGACAGAATGAAGTATAAAGATATAAATAATATATATATAAAGATATAAGCGGGTATAAACATAGTAAGGGCCCATCTGATTGGTCAAATTTGGACACACAAATGCTTAGCAAATAAAGTATTTATCGCAACTCCTTGCGATATGGTTATCACACATGCCATTATCGCGATAACGATATTTTTTCGATATATCGTGCAGCCCTAATTTGAAGTTAGTTTGTATTGTTTCAATCATGCGTTTGGTCTTTAAGTCAGATAACCATAATAAGGATCAGGATGCATTTAATTACTCATGTTTATTTTAGTTGTGCAGCTAAGGTATAAATGAAGCTTTTGTGTTCTGGCGACTTTTTATATTTGTCTTAAAATTTTAACAAAATTGGAAGAACTGTAATATCTGATCCGGGATAGTTATAAAATTTTAGATTTATAGAATTGCAATTTTTATTAAATCGCCACCTAGGTATCAAAATAATATCGTATCGGTTTGTGTCTGGTGATTCCCAGTCCATAGCAGTGATATATTTGTGACTAGGCAGGAAAGAAACCTACAATTGATACAATATTATCACGGTGTCGATTCGATTTTATAAACATCCCAATTCCATATAAATTTTTTCTTTTTTTTTTTTTACATTATGTTCAAATTCAAAAGAAATTTAGCAAATAATTCACTCCTACCACATGGGATGCTGTGCTGCCTGTCAATGTGTGAGTAGTTTAGAGCGACTGTAGAATTATGGAGGAACGAATGCAAATATAAATAAAACAATAACTAAGGTTTATTACGCTTTCACCTCCAGGGTCCAGGTTCGATTCCCCGGCCAGGCTCGATTCCCGTCTCTGTGTGCATGGAGTTTGCATGTTCTCCCCGTGCTTGCTGGGTTTCCTCCGGGTACTCTGGTTTCCTCCCACAGTCCAAAGACATGAAAGTTAGGTTAAGTGTTGCCCATAGTCTGTGTGCCCTGTGATGGATTGGCACCCTGTCCATTGTGTACCCCGCCTTGTGCCCTAATTCTCCTGGGATAGGCTCCAGGTCCCCGCGACCCTGAATACAGGATTAAGCGGTAATGACAATGAGTGAGTCAGTGGAATCAAATGTGAATTGCCACTCAAAAGGATCGCACTATGTAACTGAATCATTTCTCTTTTTCTTTTTCCTCCATCCCTAGAAAAAAAATTAACCGAGTTTGAAACACGAGCCGCAGGAAGCTTGTAAATGAATCGCGGGCGACGGTGGAGAACTTTTTATTTTCTTTCAGAGTCGAGGCCGGAGTGAAATTTGGAGGTATTCCGTGGTAAAGAAGATGAGGCTCTAAACACAGCAGCACCGCTGTGCATTGCGCTGTTTTAAAGTGTGGTAAAGCTGGTTTTATAATGGGACATTCATTGCACAACAGAGATTCTGTCTTTTAGTCAGTAAAAACTAAACACACGAAAAGGACAGATTGTGTATTTTCTTATTCTGGGGTGGACGGGATAAAAAGTTTTATATTTACTCCCGTTATTAGATCCCGGCTGTATCTAATCTCTGAGAAACGCTCATCACTGCTGCTTTATGCTAATGGAGTCAGTTAGGGAGCGTTTAAAAACTACATGACCTGGACAAATGTGTAAAATTCTACGAAGACTCAAGAAAAGGATTCTGATTCGCATTGCAGCGCTAGATTACAATATGCATACGGGATTTATTTACTTTGTACAGCTTATTTATTTTATTAATGGTGGTTAATGATTGAAACCCAGGAATAGCTCTTTTTTTTCTACAGACAAATAGAAATAAACCTTAAGTTAAAAGTAATTATTCCCACTATCTTAGTCTCCATTGTTTCGTTCAAAGACACAGATGAATTTTGGCAGGATGGCGGCATGATGGCTTAGTGGTTTTTATGTATATTTTGCATCGCAAAATGATTTTTTTTCTATACCGCTTAGTCTATGTTTTTTTGGGGGGAGGTGGGGTTTGGGTTTGGACGTGGGGTAGCCTGGAGCCTATCCCCGGAGGTGGGGTACCCCCTGGACCCCCTGGATGTGCGAGTCCACAGTGCTAACCACTACGCCACTACTCTTCCTAAAAAAATATTATAAAATAAAATGTTGGTAACGTGAATAAAATGGAGCCATACTTTTGATCGTGAAGTCCACAGAGAGGCAGAGATCTGAATAACTCGGTTTTCATTAACTTAAACCTGACAGAAGTAGCTGTAAGTGTTAATAACTGCGACTTGAAGATGATTTTGTATGAAATGCGTAAAATCTAAACACGTGCATGCATGTAAATGCAACCCCTTTTTTGCATTTTTTTGCACCTCCGGATGTGATGCTGGCTCACAGAGATGGAATCAGTATCCATTGGCTGTATCTGTTAGACACACACACACACACACACACACACACACACACACACACACTCTGACGCTCTCTCTCTCTCTCTCTCACTGTTCCTCTTTGGCTCATTTGTCCCATACGAGTGTATTTCACAGGCCCCTTGCCCGTGGCAGGCCTCCAGGGCACCACCTGAATGGTATCTACTCTTTGCAGGAATGCCATGCCCCGCTGCACTCTGGGTGTGGGTGGGGGTGGGTAGTTGGGTGTTCGGGGGAATTGAAAGCAAAACCTCTGTGGCTGGAGATAAGGGCAGTCTGGCGGTGTCATGGTGCGCGGATATTGGGGTTAGAACCACGTTAGTCTGTTGAACTTATCCTTCACCATATCGATGGTGCCTAATTTCCAGGATCTCTAGCTTGGTTTTAAGGCGATACCACGTCATTTGAGTCCGACTTGGTGCCACGTCTGACTTAAAAGCGCCAGGACGCTTTGTTTTGTTGTTTACAGTAGCGTGTAAGGCGGGACGCCATCTGTGAAATATTTGGTCATGCTACGGCTTTGGGTATTGTAACTATTTTCAAAGAGCCTCACAATAACAATGTTCTCTTGAAGCCAGATCCACGACATGCTGTTTGTTTTCTGTCGGAACAGAAGGAAAAAAGACTCGAGCTGGAGCAGCGCCACTAAGCACACCAAGCCACAAAAGCCTTATTTTTTTCCAGTTCAATGCCATCGGTTCATTTCTGCAGTTCAGTACCATCTTGTTTTGTCTTGGTACGGCTGTTAATGAGTCTTCAAGCATCACAACATCTCGTCGAGGAAGACGGTCCGGTTAGAAATATGGAAAAAAAATATCACAATGTAACAGAATCGATGAGCATCAGAGATGCGGCCCACGTGCTTTTTTCGGCACAACCGCAGCTGTCATTAACTATTGGCCTCTCTTGTGGAGTGCCTGTAATGGTTATGGAACATAAAGGCCTGTTTTATTACTCTGATAATGTTGATTTTATAGGAAAAACAGCATGCTCAGACCGTAATTCAACTCACGGGCATTCCTAGAGGACTAGGGAAGATGTACTGTATCATTCGCATTCAATGCAAACAACGTTAGCAGCGATCGAGGATGAAGGATCGACGACTGACGCCAATTATACAAGGTCAGAGGGCTGACTGCGGTGGATGGAGCAAAGGTGAAAGGTCAGGACAGGCTCGAAGTGGTAGAAGTGTGAAATTCCCTGACTGCTACTACATCACTTAAAAGCAGAGGGGATGAAGCTTCCTTTGCTAGCTTCCTGAATAGATGTGCTACAGGAAGATCCTAAATGTATTAGCTAAATCCCGAGGTAAGTGAGAGCTCCAGGGTGGGGTCTAGTCCCATGATTTGGTTACCGTGAACCCTTACTGGACTAGAGTAAAAAGTGATCGCAATTTGGGGGATGTTGGAATTTAGGATGAGAACTTTTCAAATCGTTTGGGATCGTTTCCGAGAACACTTGATCCCAAAGTCTGGTTCACTTCGATTAATGAGAAAACAATCGTTCCGCACTCGGGAACCATTCCTGAATTTGCTTGAAGAGGTGGTCTTGAGAACGAGTACGGCATACTCAGGCACAAATCGAATCAGATATGGAAGCAGTCGAACCAGAGAACAGGTATAAATTAGCTGTTTAGATCATCAGTACTGTCGGTCTTTTCTGAAATCTCCACATACAGTAACACGTGTCAATCTCGTCCTCTCAGCTACACAGCCATAGCTGACAACGTAGGAAGGCATACGAGAGAGTCGCTCTTGACTTCTTTTTTTTATTTTATTCCTGTAATATCGAAAATATTAGGCAGAGCGTGAAAGTTAACTTCCTTGTTTTCTTCTCTTGTGTTTAATGGCGGCTCACAAAGAATGAAGGTGCATACTGCCACCTTCTGTATCGGAGGGTGTAAATACGCAAGTGTACCCGAGAACGGACCCGGAAAAACTGTCTGAACACTGGGCAGTGGTGGCATTGGCATCGTTCCTGGGAACCGTACTAATCAATCACAAATGCTTTATGTTTGAAGAGATCTCAGATGAGTGAAATGGCTACAATTGAAAGGAAGCAAGGATTTAACCTAAAGCCAAACATTGTCCACCACTCATCCCATCAGAAATTGTTCCTTTGTGCATACGAGGCAGTTTAGAAACTAATAATGTCAGAAAACAAATGACAAAAAAAAAAAAAACAGATTTGCTCAGTATATCAGATATTCGCTACTTTAGCCTGTACTGTGTGAACGTAGCCTTATAGCCCACATCTTCATATTAATCAGTGTTGCCAATGCTTAAATTTAAGAGCGTCGGTTTTGCTAATCGGTTCCTTCACAGCAGTGATTCCTAAAATGATTCAATTTCCTTATGACTTACAGGACATTAAATTGTTTGGTTACGGTAAAAGAAGTATAGAGCACAGCGGGAAAAAAAACTCCTGGAGCTGTTTGAGAGAGCCTAGCCGAGTGGGCGGAGGAACCTGACAGGACTAGCAGAGACGGTGGATAGGATGACGATGGGATGAACACTTACTACACTCCTCTCTAGAGCCTCTAGAATACCTCGGGCTAGCTGTAAGGCCTGAGTAGGGGAGCGAAAGTGCCTGAGCTGTACTAATAACATAGCTGTATTTGATATGCCTTCGGCAAACGTGTTCAATATGGGACTAGGAGCGAAACCGGAAAACACTGGCAACCCTGACCGCACGTCATATGGGAGAACTTTTTTTAAGTGCAAAAAGCCCCAGCCCTGGGTTGTTTATTGCATTTGCAAACAACATGTGTTGCAAGAAATTGTGATCCTCAGCACGCCATCCACTCAAGCAGAAGATATAAACATCCTCTTTACACGGGGCGTAATTAGTGGCAACAGGAGCGCGGTTGGCGAGAGTGGGCGCTGGCGTAAGCTGCAGTGGGCACTTCTTGGTAAACTGCTGTTTGCTCTCGTCTCGAGATAGCTCTTCCGAAAAATGGGGGTACATCAGGGGTTCTGAAATCCCTGACAGAACGCATTCGGTGCCATTTGATATGTTTTTATACTGTATGTTACTTGATTTTCAGTTATCATGATTTAGATTCAACCCATTTAATTCAACTGAGATGGAAAATAAGCTAATACATCTACGAGCGCAATAATGATAATTATATACCTTTCATAATGGTGGGCTGGAAATGTTTATTATTTTTTAATCACTGTAATTAATACAGTATATATAATATTACCAAACCACTAGATTGCTTCATGGATTCTTGGACGCAGATGTCTTGACTTGGTTTTTGGTATATACATAAATACAATAAGGATGCTGTGTCTATGGGCAAAGATAGACAAAACAACCTTTTTGGCAATGTTCGCACTAGAAATCAACAGACAAGAATTTGTTTTCTAAGTGTCTGCACGACATGGAATCATTTCACTCAACAAGCTTTAAACTGGACCTATTATGCAAAATTTACTTTTTAGTCATTTTGTAGATATTCAGATTGATCTCCAGTTGGTGTGTGTGTGTGTATCCAAACACAAACCATAAAAAAAATTGATAACCTCCTTTTTTCCACCCATTTTTGTGTTGGATATGGCTTAAACAAGACAATCCAATTCAACCCCTAATGTGACCTCATATAAGAAGACCCGCTTGTCTGGCTTGGTGCCCAGTTCTCCTGTTCTCTCGAGGGAGCAGGAGTAGGTTTTGAGGTTTGAAAAATGCAGGATTTTTAGCTGGAGTATTAATAGATAGACTCTGGAGGATGTTCAATATGGGACCTTTAAAGAGTTCATTTGCTAATCCATCATATCATGACAAAACATAAAGAAGCTGTAAAAGAACCGGACAAACTCAAGTCGAAGCTCAACACATAGAGTTCTTACCCCAGTTACCAAAAAGCTAGCTAGATTAGCTTTAACTTAGCTAAAATACTAAGCAAATTCTATGCTAACTTTACTCCGCATTTGATTGAACGCTACCCTACACACCGTCCCGTGCCAGCTACTACATTTCTAACTTCTTAGTTCAACTACTATTGATTCCAGGTAGCTGGTTAGTTAAAGTGATGCATAGCAGACTGCTAGCGGTTTGCCACCTGCAATGAAGCTACTGTAGTACTCAAATAAGTCACAGTGTACATATGCATACGTTAATGTAGTTTTAACTGATGAGTTACATAGAAATTCATATACTGTTGTCATGAATTGAATATCTCGCTATGGAGATCAAAATCGTTTTTTTTTTTTCTCGTTTATTTCCGTCATGAAGTTGGATATTTTAACGTGGTGATGTAGGGGGATTGACTCACTTTTGGTGATTCAAGGAACTGCATGTTTTGTCAATTCGTCATTTGGCTCATTTTCAGACCTGGAGGTTGCCCCATGTGACGATCCCCAGATGTTGGACTTGAACAATTCCTGTGATGAGTGAGTGAAAGTGAGAGTTAGTTCCCTTTAAGTGTTTGTTTCACAAAAAAAATGAAAAAAATGGAATAAAACATACAGTAGAACCATGGTTTCATCTTATCCTGTCATGCATGACCTGTTCATAAATGTCTCTATATAAATTCATTAATTCATTCATCTTCTATACCGCTTAATCCTTCTATTCAGGGTCGCGGGGGACCTGGAGCCTATCCCTTAGGGCACAAGGTGGGGTACACCCTGGACAGGGTGCCAATCCATCGCAGGGCACATTCATACGCACATTCACACACTCATTCACACACTATGGTCAGTTTGGGAACGCCAATTAGCCTAAGCTGCATGTCTTTGGACTGTGGGAGGAAGCCGGAGTACCCGGAGGAAACCCACCAAGCACGGGGAGAACATGCAAACTCCATGCACACAGAGACTGGAATCGAGCCTGGCCGGGGAATCGAACCTGGACCCTGGAGGTGCAAGGCGACAGTGCTAACCACTACACCACCGCGCCGCCTTCTATATAAATTAGTATGAGAAAAAGAAACTTCTTTCCAAGCTATCAGAGACCGTCTGGTGATTTCTAACATGCTGATGAAGCTAGTCCGAATCCTAACGTGAATTTAACAAACGAAGTAACACTTGCGCTCTATAGCTGATACAGTTTCTTATCAAAACAAACCAACAGAACAGTCCTGGACAGCGCGTTTACTGTATGCAAACACAGGCTACACATCCACAAGAGAAGAACAACAAGCGGCACGAGCAGCTAGCGTGAACGTCACCGCGGGATCAGGAAAACGGCTGTATAATAGCTGTTTAGTGGGGTCAGATTAATGTTTCATTATGGGACGTTTCCTGTTTATGAGCGTCCCACGTTGTCGCTGATGACACGTTTTTATGACAAAGCGTGTTACTGGAAATGGCTGCGGCTGCATTTTCGTGATGAATGCCTCCATAACGTGCAGTAGATACATTGTTATCCGACGGCGCAGCCAAAATTGCAGTAATTAGGTTGCGAAATTCCCTCCCGTTAGGGGAAGAGTAAAAGAGCATATATTTGCCTATTAAACGTTATAAAAGTGTTTTATGAAATCTCATGGCAACACTGTTGGACCTGTGATTATTTATACAGTTCTGTCCGGCACTCCCGTCGGTGTTTAACGACGCCGGCGCTAATTACTGGAGCCGACAGCTAAATGTATGTCATTGTGTCGGGCAGATTTTATAGTCCTTGTATATGATAGATCTGGATGTGCGCCACAGCACCCCCCCCCCCCCCCGCCATCCCCCTCACCCCCCCGCCTATCGCCTGCGAGCGGATTTCAAAGGGTTCCTAAGCAGCTTTATGAGCGCAGTTAAATGTCGGATTGAAGACAATTGAATTTGCGCTCAGCCTCCCTGCGAGGAATCAATATACGCTTTTATTCCGAACATTTCTTCATCGCCTTTAATCCGAGATTCCTCCTTTACCTGTTTGCAAACACGCAGCGCTTCGCGGGACGTCTGTTTTTTAATTCTTATCTCATATAAAATACTTCCGTGTCTCGGATCTACCTTATGCTCTGACCTCTTTTGCTTGGCGTCCGTCCAAATTCTCTGCAGCATATCAATTACCGGTGCCTTCTGGATGCTTCCAGAAAAAAGATGAGGTCGCTACAGGGAAGGAAAATCTCCTTGGTATCAGCTTTTCTTTTTTTTTTTTTTTTTGCCCCACAGCAGTAATTCAGTAAAGGAATTCAGTTTACTCTTGACTTGACTGCGCGATAAGCCGACCTTATTTGCAGTTTGTGCTAGTTTATGTACTTAGGATGGGGAATATTTTATTGGTTTAGATTTATAGAAGACAAGTGCTCTACCTGCTTGATCAGCGATGATAAGGTCTAAGAGGTGTTTTGGTCTTCGGTGGTCTGTCTTGAGATGTGAATGGACAGATATGAAAATCAACCGAATGGTTTGTTTTGCAGAGTTACACATCACATCACTAATC
Organism: Channallabes apus; assembly: GCA_030522415.1. Lineage (NCBI taxonomy): Eukaryota > Metazoa > Chordata > Actinopteri > Siluriformes > Clariidae > Channallabes > Channallabes apus. The sequence goes on along the minus strand of CM060113.1, from coordinate 9,423,089 downwards.
TAACGATTAGATTATACCACGTTATAATTATACTTGTATAAACAATTTGACAGCAAACTGAGAGCACAAAACTACGTCATAATGATTCGATTATACTGTTATGTTATAATTATATAATTATATAATTTGACAGCGAAATGAGAGCCGCAAAACGTTGTTTTTTTTTTTTGTTTTTTTCAAATGAAGCAAAAAGTATTGCAAACTAATTAAATGAATATTTTCGTGCATGCTTACTTTGAGTCACAAGGGTGTTAAAAAGCCGAAATGCCAAAATGTTTTGTCAGAATCGTTTGGGTTATAAGAGTGTGAATTTTGTGTGATTTCGCAAAACGCTATAACTCCACCTCCCACTGGTTTTGTCACAATGGATAAATCAGCCTGCAGTTGTCTTCATGGTAAACTGTAAAATGCAGTTTTTTTTTTACTAATATATATACATAGTACTTTTTAAAAAAAAATTTAATTTTGCAAAACGCTATAACTCCATCTCCCACAGATTTTGTCATGACAGATGAATCAGCCTGCAGTTGTGTTTGTGGTAAATTAACTATGCAGTTTAGTAGCACTAATATGTTGGTTGCTTTTTATACTGTATATACCTGCACAGTATATATAACTCATGCTTTATCGGAGGCATTTCTTTTAAGAATCGAGTGTTGTTGCACACTGTTTTATTGAAGATTGTGTGAAATATTATGAGTAACATCAAAAAAATCTTTTAGAGCATCATCAGGTTTCTCCTCTTAACAGTTTTAGTTTCACTTCGGTACAGAACATGACGAAAGCTTTATATTATAGTGCATATATTATAGTATGCACCCTATATTTACTGTGACGTCCGTTCGCTCATGAACCGACCGCGTGCCTGTCAGTCATCTGCTGATATTTATAATATAACACGGTGTTCGAAAAACATCCAAATTGCACAGTGTTCATGGATGTTTAAATGTCCTTTTCTTACATTCAACATTCTCCAAAAATCTTTTTGAACACATTTAAACCTCTTGAGGCAGCCACTGATTTTTTTGCACAGGAAGTGACTTTGCTTCACTGATCACTGGACAAAAAGAAGCAATATGATTGTCTTGTTACGACGGCTCAGCTTTCGCTCGAAAATCAGACGGATATGTGTTACGCTTTACTCAAAACTTGGAAGTTAAAGTTTTCCAAAATAAAGTTATTTATTGTTGCAGCTTTTAAATTATGTTGTTTGTACTTTTTGATGTACTTTTTTTTTTTTTATATCATAGTTGGAAAATAATTCCAGAATATTCTAGACTATTCAAGTGACTGTAAATGAACTCACGTCATTATACTTTTCCTTTGCTTTTTTCTTCTTCTTTGGGATGCAGTTAAAAGCCCCTTGTCCAAGTTCCCTTTTGCCCCCTTGCCTTTTTTCTTTTTTTTATTTCTCGGCACTGACCCTGGCCGGGGCAGTCCAGGTGGCTCTAGCAGCTGTGAATCGGTCTGCATGACTCTTTCTTCCCCCTGCCTCTTTCACAGCTGGTTCTCCGATGGTCGACCATGGGCTATAAATAGGACGCAACAGAGCATGTCCAGAACCATCCCGTTTTTTTTTCCCCGCACATGTTGGTATTTTGGATTGAATACTGGGCTGCTACTTAGACATTTCTTTCGGTCAGTGTGGTGTGGAAACAGATGCTTGGTCAAACCAGTCTAAATAGTCTGGAATACAAATGGCTGGATCCTGTCTTAACCTTTCGTCCTACACAGATTAGTACAGGGTGGGCGAAAAGTAACTAGGCATTAAACATTGGTAATAAAGTCAGTATTTTGAATACAAATGTATTGAAACAAATCGTATGCCCCCAATGTCCTCCTTTGCATAGATCCACAATTAAAAAAATCACATGAGTGTGAGATCTGGACTTCCTTGAAGATGTTCACGTCATTTAAGCCCCAAATTTTATTTCTTTCTCTTTTGGGTTCACAATGTTCACTAAATCAGAACCTTTCATTCATTCATCTTCTATACTGCTTTATCCTGTATTTAGGGTCGCGGGGGGCCTGGAGCCTATCCCAGGAGGCTCTGGGCACGAGGCAGGGTACACCCTGGACATCGTGCCAATCCATCGCAGAGCACACACACACACACTCATTCACACACTATGGTCAATTTTGGGAACGCCAATTAGCCTAACCTGCATATCTTTGGACTGTGGGAGGAAACCGGAGTACCCGGAGGAAACCCACCAAGCACGGGGAGAACATGCAAACTCCATGCACACAGAGACGGGAATCGAGCCTGGCCGGGAATCGAACCCGGACCCTGGAGGTGCAAGACGACAGTGCTAACCACTACACCACCGCGCCGCCCAGAACCTTTCAGTTAGACGCATTTTAACATTTGAAAATGTTGCTTAATTGACCTATAACAGCATCCTAGTTCCAGTAGTTCCAGGTTTGTCTTAACACACTCATTTGAAAGATACTGCTTTAAAGGTTCTCAGTGCTACAATAAAGAGAAGAATAAGATACTATTGTAGTAAACAAACAACCGTTTATAGTAGTTTGAACATAATTATAGAAATGATCATCTGGAATTAACTCCTCTGTGCACACAATCATTCAAGAATACAGCTTCCACACTACAGGAACTCAGCTGGAAGTTATTTGCCACAACAACCCCAGTACAGTCCTGACCTCATTCTGTGGAATTTCCACATGTTTCGGCCATTGATGGAGTTCCTGGGAGGCCGGCGTTTCAGACGCGAAGCAGGCAGTCCGATCATGGTACTGAAAAAAATTTCCACCTTGATGTTAGTGTATCAGAGGATTATATAGAGAAATAAAGGGAGTTTTTATGTTTCAAAACCATCAAAGGTCCTGGTTTGACATGAACACTTTGTGTGTTCTAGTTAAATATTTTTATCACAAGTAAAATAACCTTTAAAACAAACGAGGAAGTAACCTTTAGTTTAATATATTACAAATATTTTAGGAATGATCAAAAGGACAGCAAAAATGCATGACGGTAGTCTAGTGTCTTCATGTCCTGACTTGACAGTTCATTATAAAAGGGTCAACATGTGGTCCAGAGGTCTGAGGCCTAGTGTGTATGTATGTGAGAGAAAGTGAACTATACAGGTCTCCGTTCTGGCATATATCCTCATTAGCCACTCCAGAGACAGTCTTTGTAGCGCACGACCTCTGACCTTTGGGCCGGGTGACGGATGCTGCGGTGCTGCTGGTTGTCAGCCGGCTGGCATCGTGTCTGCTCGGGTCTGCCCACTCTGCTCTTCACACACATCCATTTCCCCCTCAGTATGCAGTGCGTCTGCAATCATAACTCCATACCGCACTGACCCGCTCACATCACACCTGAGACACACACACACACACACACACACACACAAACACACTGTTCAGATGAATGCTTGGCCGTTGACTGCGGAGATTCTTTCAGGTTTTTTTTTTTTTTTCTCTCCCTGAACTGGAAGTAAAATTTTTTTTTCCTCTTTATTATTTATAAAGAGAAATTATTATTATTATAAAAGTAATTTATTCAAGTTAAACTTCCTCTAATTAATCATGCATTCATTTGCATGTTAAATAAAACCAAGAATCCAGTCTTTTGTGAATGAATAAAAAAAACGTGGAAAATATACTGTAGTAATAGACTTCATCTCGAAGTGTTCTACCTGTTCTCTTCATCTACAGGTTGCCGGGACGATCGTATGAAATCGTTAAATCTACTTTGATGACATTTGCTGTAGTCGAAGATTCATTTATATCCTTCGAGACGGACAAGATTGCTCGGATTTACATGCAAAAAAAAAAAAAAAAAAAAAAAGGCGTGTCATATATGACTTTAGGAAGGAAAGTGTTTCAGCGACGCTTACTCATCCATCAGGATCTCTAGTACCGAACCAGATGGTATTTTCTGGAAGGCATCCCAGGTGAAAAGTATTCAGAGAAGAAAGGAGGAATGCTCGCAATGCTTGTCTTTCCTTTCAGGAAGAGATTTAAAAGGTTCTGTTTGAGTCAGCGTACAGGAACGTGTTTTGATTTCAGGCGCAGGCCCGCGTTCTTTCGCGTTCTCTCGGGCTGACGCTTTCTAAAGCAGTCCTCGTTCAGAGCTCGCATTTAATGTGAAACACATTCGGAGGGAACGCAGTCGGTGTCAGAGTCAGTCGACTTGGCTCGATATGATTATCAGATCTAAACGGGTTTATCCGCTTTATTGGCAGCCCTCTCAGTGTTAATACGCACAGATTATTTTCATCAGAGCCTTACTTTAGCCAGTTCATACTGCATTTTCTCATTTTCTCAACGACTCGCTTTGGCGAATTAGATTATAGGCGCATGAACATAGTGTTACACTGAGTAATCTCCATGGATCACTGGGGTTCGTGCTCCACGCTCGGCTTGAACGAAACACTTTCCGTTTTTCTGGAAACGTACCGATTTTATTTAATTAACACTATGCGGTCAGATAAAGTGTAGCTGACCTGAGCTGGGTCATAAGATACCCGGAAAATATCCGTATAGTGATCAATTATGTCACAATAAACTTTTTTTTTTTTTTTTTGTAATTGTAAAATTTATGTTTTCTTATGCATTTTTCTTATTGTTTTCGATGCCAGTATAATAGAAATTCCTATATACTGCATTGTAATACTTTTTCTTTATTTCATATTTGTTTTTATTGCATTGCCTACGTCTAATTATGTATTTCAGTCGAGTTTTAATTGAACTCAAGGGTTCACTATGAGGGTGATAACGCTTTTACACAACAGTTCTACAAACAACAAATGGATATCAAGGACCTGACATTTCAGACACAAAATTGTGGAAAAACAATATTTTGAGTGTTTAGAGTTAAAAAAGAGAAATGGATGAGAAAATAGTATTGCTGTCGGAGCAGTACTTGTTTGATTAAATTATTGGATCATAACTAACTATTAAATAAAATATTCTTATCATGGTCATTTGCCATAGTGCGAGTCATTATGCATATTGGCATAAGATATATTTGTTTCATTTGTAAAACTCATAAAGAAGTTATATTTTTTCTTGTAAAGTTATTAAAACTAGATGATGTGATGTCAAAAATATGTATATAAAATATAATAATTAAAAAAACTAAATAAACGGTCAAAAAAGTGGTAAAATCTAATTTATAATAATTTATTTATAAAAATAATAATAATAGTTTGTGAGCAGTGTGAGTATATAATACAAATATTTTAACTTATTCTGCAAAATGTATAATAATAATAATGTGTTAAATCACAGCATTTATACAGTATGCAATAATATTTATTATTATTATTATTAGTAGTAGTACATCTAATATATATATACAGTAATACATTTTGATACATAAAAATAATAAAAAAGATAAATAAAAAATTATTATCATAAGTTTAAAAAGAAATAATAATAATAATAATAATAGTATAATTTTAATGCAACACTGCTTTAAACACAACACATTGCGTATCATAGCACGATATGACGTCTTTTGTTCCATTCTGTGGAATTGTTAGGGTAAGACTTGTGTATTTTGCCGTATATCATCATTAATAAAAGATTCATGGAGTATCAGAAAAAAAGAGAGAAATGAAATATTTAAAAGTAATTACATTTTATTAGAATTTAATATGTGATTTTAATGTAAGTGTTTTAAGTTAATTTATGGTGTGACCACATGCTCAGACATTGTTGTTGCATGTCAGCATTTCTATGCCTTAAATCAAAGCGTCGTCGCTGCTTGTTGGAGAATCATCAATGTGCACTGACTGATGGCTTTAACCCTCAAACTGCTGCCATGGATGTAATTGGCTTTGGCTTTGTGCTCTCTCTCTCTCTCTCTCTTTCTCATCCTTAGCCCCCCACCCCCCAATTCATCGCCATGTCTGGGCCCGGAGCCCGTTGCCATGGCAACCACGGGAAGAGTTAATGTAGCAAGAGCCAGAAATTGTATTATCTTTTCTCTCCATCTCTTCTTTTCAATTTTATTTTATTTATTTTATTTTACTTTATTTATTTATTTATTTATTTTCAGAAGAGGCAACCGCGGGAGCATTCTTGTTCATGTTAGCATGCTAATTCACACTATATGGTGGTCGAACCGAGAGGAGGATTTAAAAAAAAAGAAATGTTATTTCCAGAGAATATGTAAATCTGCTAGTGACAGACTGTAATTTCTGCAGCATTTCTTGCTGAATGAATAATTCAGGAATGGTAATGGAGCTCTATCTCTGTGTGTGCGCGCCTGTGTGTGTATATGTGGGGGGTCAATATCAGTTCAAGGGCCGTCTTGACTCTTTGACCTAGAATTAGACTTTGTTTGTGTGTTTATTCGCCACCAGATAAAGGAGCACAGATGTTTGAGGAGCCTTTATCAAGACGCACGGCCACTATCAGCCGTTGTGTTGAAAGGAAGTAACTGTTTGTGAAAAGCAGACGTTTTTTTTTTTTTTTTCCCCTCAAAGCCTATTAGCGTTTCCTAGACGAGCGCTCAGGCCATCAGGCTCTAGGTGCTCAGGCTCTCTTGAGTTTTTGTTTGCGCTGCTTCCAGCCTCAGCATCCCTCTACAACCGCACACCAAGTGCACCAGATTTCCAGAAAATCCCCATTAGCCGCTTAGTAATTCCTCCATCCTCTGGTGATAAACAAGCTGGATGGCATGAGCTTTAACTGGAGGAAAATTAATAGGGTGCCATTAGGGCACGAAAGCAGGCCAGACAAATGTCTGTAGAGTAGAAGGAATCCTTATTTAAAAAAAAAAAAAAAAAAAAAAAACATATCAGTGAATATGCTTCAGGCTTTAACGATTATTTAAGTCTGTTTTCATCACCTTTTGAGGTAACGTATTCATGTTGTGACATTTCCTAGTCAGCTGTTACTGTTTAATTGTTTTAACTTTTAATTGTACTGCTCTGAGCTATAATATCAACTGATACACTATACATACTGTACGTATTCAGGTTTATTTGACTTATTAAGCTTATTTACTTTGGAAGGTTTGTTTGTATTTTAGATGATGCCTTTATTTATTATGTGTTTAATGGGCTTTTATTATTTGTTTACATTTTCTGGTGTTGAATACCAGCACCATAAAATGTAAACAAATATAGCCAAAGTAGTTTTATTTATTTATTTATTTATTTATTTAAGAATGTCTTATTTTTGTATGTTTTTTTTTGCTGTCTGTGCATCTATTTTTTGTTTATTTATTTAATTAATTTTATTATTTATTTATTTATTTATTTATTTATTTATGCATGCATTGATTATTTAATTTGGTAATACATTTATTTAATTAATTAATTAATTTATTTATTTATGTAGGAATTCCTAGTTGTTTAGGTGTTTGTTTATTTATTTATTTAATTAATTAATATTTAGTTTTTCTTCGTTTATATACGAATTCTTATTTATTCATTCATTTGTTTATTTATTTCAGCTTTCTCCTATTGAACATATTTAAAAAGTGTGTGTATAAACTAGTTCTTTTTTCTTTTTACTATTTCTTTTCTTCTTTCCCATCTTCTTTTTATTATTAATATTATTTTTATTGCAATATCTCCAAGACTTTTTTTTTTTTTTCTTCCTCTGAGCGAATTGCTGATGTAGTCGTGGTGAAACCCGGCCTCTCCTTGCTCTCTGCATGCCTGCAAAAAACCATTCAGCACCTGCTGGCATCCTTCAGCAGCAAATCAAGGCAGGAATGAACACCGGGCCCTGGCCTCTGTCTAATGGCACTGGGTAATTAATTTGTGAGAGCTCACCAGCAAGGAGAGTAGCGGAGGGCTGAGCACATGTGCCTGAACACACAGAGAGAGAGAGAGAGAGAGAGAGAGAGAGACACACACACACACACACACACACACACACACGTATGCCCACTCGTACTCCGCACTCTTACACTTTTGTTGTGGCTGCTTTGTGGGGGATTTATCAGTTCCTGTGCAGTTGAGGGTGGCGGCCCTCGCTCATAATTCTAATCTGTTTTTTTGTCTTCACTCCCTCCCTTGATAAAGCGTCTGTCCATCGTTATTCTCCCTTATCAGGAATCAGCGGCTGCTCTCTCTCTTTCTCTCTCTCTCTCTCTCTCTCTCTCTCAGCTCCTGGTGTGTACACGAATGCAGATTGTTATTGGTTCATTACAGAATTGTTCCGGCTATAAACACATCATTTTCTTGGCATCTCGTAGTGTGAGATTTGTAATTTTTTTTTTTGTTATATGAGGCTCACACTACTTGCGCTAATTGACTAAAATGTAGGAGTCAACTGTAATGAAATGAAACGCCGACCACCCCCCCCCCCAACAAAAAAAGAAGGATATTCTTTTCATTAATGCGACAAATGCGATTCATTAAATCAATTACATTAATTACCCGAGAAGAATCATTTCCTTGGCTCGAGAAAATATTGGAATAAAACCATTCGCTATCGGTTTTGCATTCGTTTCGCCGATGATTAGCATGGAAAATGAAGGAAAAATCATAAAAACCAGCAGGCTAAATGTCGTGAATAATGCACTTGCGTGTACAGTATGTGTGTGTATTGTGTGTGTGTGTGTGTGTGAGATGGATTTGGTGTTTGCCTGCTTTCTCACTTCATGCACTTGGATTTATTGTCCTCACCAAAAACAAGAACTGTGTGTGTGTGTGTGTGTGTGTGTGTGTGTGTGTGTGTGTGTGTGTGTGTGTGTGTGTGTGTGTGTGTGTGAGAGAGCTAATGAATCCAAAAATGCTAGTTGCCAAACGATTCCAGTGTGCCGCCGGCAATTGCGAAGCTCGTTTGGCTCAAACGGCGGAGTTTAAACTCCCGACAGTGACACACACTTTCCTTCCCCAGCTGCTTTTTTTAAGCCCATGTGGTGGACATTAACCACCAGAAAGACGACTTCAGTTTCCTGCAAATGTGATGCCAGATGACTGTTATTAGCAGCCCTTTACTCCCCAAGCGAAGAACTTTTTACAAAAGGTCAGGGAAAAATTAGCCAGAGAGAGAAAAAAAAGACAAAAGATGAACGAAACAAGCTTTGGCTGCTAACAGGGCATGTGCTGGCGGCATAATAAAACAATACTATAAAGAGAACCATGAGTTATATATATACAACTGCAGATCTGTTTTTTTTATTCACTAAAGCTCCTGGGTAATAAACCGGGTACTGCTAGTAAGATTGAGCCACAAGTGAGAAAAAAGTCGTTTATTATGAGAAGAAAAAGGCTAGAGAGCATGGACCTGCTAAAACAATTATCATAAAAGGCAGTTCTTTGATTTTTGATTTATTCATTTTTATTATTGTATAAACAAGACGGACTAACAGTGTGGACTGTTTAACAGTCTTAGCATATGCGCTAAAAGATTACAACAACTATGAATTTGTTCGCTAACTACGGCTAACCTATTCACTATTAATAAAATATTAAGTACAAATTAATATATAAATATATATTAGATAAATATATATTAGATAAATATATTAGCTAAACACTAATGTTCTGTCTTAAAGTTTTCGATGCCTGAAAATGAGGCAGGCAATGGAAATGGCAGCTAACATGAAGTAATATAATAATGCTAGTTAGCTTGAAACTAGCATTATTACATTATGTTAGCTGCCATTCTGTAGCCTGGTACATTTCCAGGCATTTAACCATTAAGACAGAACATAATTATGATTGATTATTGATCCAAACCAATGGATTATTGATTCACCTCAATGGTAAGGACAAATTACAGCTAACATAATGTAATAATGCTAGTTAGCTTGTAACTAGTTAAACACAAATTGGATGGGTTATCATTACCCCCCCCCCCCCCCCCCCCAGAGGTCATTATCTTTTTTTTATTTAAATTTTTTATAAAAAGCTTCTGAGGTAACAACATTACATTTTTCTACCAGCATGTTTTTGTTTAGTTTTTAGCTCCATGAGGTGACTGCGTAGCGTAGCGTGCTAACAAGAGTGACTGTTTTCCTTTTCTTCCCTGTACTATGAAACCTCGGCATATGAATGCTCTGCATTATAGATTTTTGAAGCATTTTTTTGGGCATTCGAAAGAACGAAACCGAGCCGAACGCCGGCTATGTTGCGTGTTCCCCCGGGAGCCGTTCAGAACGTGTGTCAGTGAAAAGCAAAGCGAAGTTCTGAATTTTACAATTTTTTTCAGTCAGTGAAAGCTGTTTCGAAATGTTGGCTTCGGCATGCGTTCAAAAGTGATTGCCTTCAGAATGGATATAATTTGTACAGTATGCTGAGGTTTAACTGTACTTTGCTTCACTTGGTTTTGACTTAGATGGCTTAGTACAATTAAGCTAGTTAGCTTGTAGCTACTGTAATTGTTCACCAGTGGGACAATTACTATTAATTACTAATTACTATTAATTCTTGCTAATATTTACCCATGCTAGCATCTCTGTTTTTCCTTCAGTAAGGCTGATGTTTTCTTTTTTCTTTTCTATACTTTATTTGACTTGGTTTGTCAGTGTTTTAGCATTTTATGTGCTTTTTTTGTCTTTGTCTGGTTATTGGTACATCTAACCCACTGAGTCTGTGCGTTCACCATTCAGGAGGTGATGATTCTCTCTATCACAATAAAACAGTCACAAAACCGTTGTTGACCCTTTCTCAGGGTTGTTATCTGCTACAGGTCCGTATTGTCCGTAGATTAGTGCCACTGGCAGGATTGGCACACCGAGCCCTCAGGGTCAGGGGATCTCAGCAGGGTCTGGACCTTTCCAGAACCCAACATGAGGCTGTGGGGTGACGTAGCTTTTATCATCTGAACACTCTGGCATCTGATCCAGTAATCTAACACCAGGTCTGCTCACGTTAATCCTTTAACAATATACAATTAAAACAAGCATTCTACAGTACATACTGTATGTGCTCTGCATTAGAGTTGGTACAGTATAAAGATAAGAGCAGGTAAGTATCAAATAATTCACATCACTTTGACAGGCAGCAGCATTTCTATTGGAAAGTACTGGCTTGGTGATGTTTTTAAAATATTATGTCACCATGTTTGAACACCTTCAGGGTCGAGGTTCGATACCCACCTCGGGTCTGTACTGTATGAATGAGTTTGAATGTTCTACCTATGCTTGGTTGGGTTTATCTTGGGTGCTCCTGTTACCTTCCACAGTCTAAAGACATGCAGTTTAGGCTAACTAGCGTTCCCAAATTGCCCACAGTGTATGAATTCTGACCCGAAGGTCATAAAAATAGTAATAAATATAATAGTCTCCATTGGCCTCCATGGTCCCTATTTGGACTACAGAAGTTCCTAGATGGATGAATGGATCGTGGTACTTATTGGGTACAGACCATAGTACCACCACAGTACCCACATTGTGACACATTACCTACCCTGGTACTCCGTAAAGTCCTATTGTGGCTACAATGGTACTGTGTCTGAAGTACCATGGTAATACTATGGTATATTATGGTATGTACTATAGTTTATCATATTAAATTATACTACTTACTATAGTAAAAATTCTTATTGATGGTTAGCATTATAAAATAACTAATGGCCTTAATAGACTCTAAAATATTGTTATAATATCATGCATGTACTGTACAATCTATATCACAGCTGTAGGTACTTTTTCCTCCATGTAATATAGACTTAAGGTGCTATATGCAGCACTTACACAACCTTGTTTTTGCATTATACACTTCATAACGTTTAAAGGTGAGCAAGTTTGGAAGGTATAAAAGTGGATCTGGAAAAAGTATTGAAAAGGTTTTTTTTTCTTTCTTTCTTTAGGTAATAAATCTTTTGGTAAGGAATGTTTGTTAGAACATCTGGTAAGTTATTGTAGTCAGAAAAACTGTACGCTTAGCAGGCTAGTCAAAGATTTTGCCATGTGTTCGTCATGTCCTATGATATTCTATATGGTCACGTGACTTCCTCTTCTCAAAATCCACATGTAAGGATATCTCCCGAATAGGATTTAGCGAGTTAGGTGCCTTCCGCTAGGCTTAATGCTATTAATTATGTCATTAGGTCAATACAGCAAGTTCCTGCTTAGCCAGAGGCTAGGGTTATTTCGTAGGAGTCTTCTTAAATAATAAGATTGATCTTATACTATCAGTTTTTGCCGTGTGATATCCAGCCCGAGCAGCACCGTCTCGAGGGAACAGTACATCAGACCGAACTGGATTACCACTAGCTGCTGGGAATGTGTGCGAGTGGTTCCTCCACTCTGCTCTAGGCTCTTGTTATATTGCTGATTCACATCCACGTTCTGTTGCTTTGACCTCCAAAGACAGGAATCGTTTGTCTCCCATTGCCAGGCTGAGACTTCTGGAGATATTTCAAAGCCCTGCACTTATCTGTCTGCTAATTAATGCGGGATTAAAAAATCAAATCTTTTAATTAAGTGTTAATTCCTTTTTCGTTTTTTTTCTTTTCTCCAACTTAAGCGATTGTAGTTTCCGGTGCTTAAAAAGTCTTTTTTTTTTTTTTTTTAAGAAAATGGTTTGTTTCTTTCACATTCTTCCGTGTCTTTGTTCAGCACGTATTTGCTGCCGACTTAAACGGGACGGTTAAAAGATCCGACAGTGTATTCAAGGCTTTAATGCGTAAGGCATGGAGGACCGAGCCTTCTGTGAGCATAGGATTGAGGATTTCCTTGTTTGCTGTGGTGAGAATTTCATGATCAAGAGGCCTCTTGTTTTCTAGACTGAAAGCCAGCTTCTAGTCAAACAAGATCAATTTGTTTCTGCAAGGAATTTTTGGATATAATAACAGGGCTTTGTGTGGCCAACCCACATGGTATCAATTGAGACGTCGTCCTTAAGAGGCAGCGACAGCCAGTGCAGAGGAGGGAACGCTTGGCTCCAACAGGTGGAAAAAAAAAAAAATTGGTCGAAGACAACACTTCATGCGATGCTGGACACAATAATCCGACGGTATTAGCGCTAAGACGCCAGGGTGAAGACGCGTTTAAAGCGCAAGTTGTCAGATTAAGTAGCTGCGCTTGTGAAAAACGAGCTCAATTTCTCTTCGAGCCTATAAGCATTTGTTATTAGCTACTTAACCTGATGAAATCTATTATTTATGCGTTAGATTGCAGCGTATCAGAATGAGTGATGAAAAGATTTGTCCTGCCATGTGAGTAATGGAGAGGCTAAATAAAACAGGGCTGTATAATACATCACTAGTTAATCGCTACTGCATTATTGGTATTATCAGAGACGGCTGCAGTATGCTAGTCGTCTCAGATACGAGTCAGTAAATTCGTTTATCGCGTGCTGCGAGTGTGCTAGGAGATTTTGGATCATGTGCGTGGTCCTCAAAGGTGTTTCGATGCTTCGGGCCGTTCAAATTAGAACCAGTTTACAAAATAAACATCACCAGAGTGTTTTCGGACACAGCGCACGTTTCCGTCGTCACCCGTAAAATCGCAATTGGGCGGATTTGTCCCTGTCCTGCAGCTCACAAGTGAATGCTACGCATTGACTTAGCGGAAAAGCGTGCGCAACGTCGTCTCCTAAGCGCTGATTGAAGCTGACTGCACTAAACTTTTACAGCCGGGTTTACAACACTGTCTCGGCTTTTCTTCTCATTAATAGGCTTTTGGTTTTCTCTGTTATTAGAGAACGTTGATTTTTTTTTTTCCAGCCCCAAACAAAAGGCCGGAGTTTGTAGGACAATATGCCTCTGTCTTTGTAGATTAGCGTGGCATTTTGGTCCATGTGTAAACAAATGTCATGATGTTAGAATAAATTTTTTTTTAAAAAGGCACAAAAATTATTTTTTTGAATTTGCTCGCCATCTGTTTAAAGACATTCACGAGGTTCTGGCAGCCAGGCTTGATCTGTTTAATGTCTCTCTCTGCTGTTGGCCAAAGGCCCTTGTTACAGAGATGAGCTGCATTTATTAAACTGACATCTATTGCATAGCCTCTCATTACATGAGTGTTTGATGTCCTTTCGAGAGAACGGGGTGACTGTGTCTTTGTGGCATTGATCTTAAACACGTCTGTTTCATAAGCTGACTCTACACGAACGCGCGCTTGCTCTCGGATGCTCCGGACTATAAAAAAACGAGCGAGAATTTGACGTATAAAAGTGTGTCAGTATTTTATAAATGAATTGTTTATGGCTTGGAGACGTAGACAGTTCCCAGACGTAATGAATGAAACGATGAAGACTTTTAGAACCGAATATGAATGCATTATAATTAGGAACGGATTAATCATGTGTTCCAAATAGGAGACTTTTTTTTTAAAAGCTTCACAAGGCATCTAATTGAGACTGAAGGTGCGCATCAGGACCAGGATTCCATGTCACGCAACACAAAGACAAACTTTAGTGAGGACAGGGATAAGCAAGGTCTCAGATATGAAGGACAAAGAAAGGTCTTGTTCATTAAATGTTTTTTTGCCAAACATTGTATTAAGCCATTGCTTGAATAGCAAACGTCACAGAACGCACTTATAAACCAGGACTTCCAGTGCATGTACTGTATGTGGATTCGCTTCCTGTTAGTAATTTCCAAACCCTGGAGGTGGATCTTTTTGAACATGTGCGGAAATGACACTAATGCACTAATTCACTAGAGCCTGGATACCATCAAAGGGGATAGTTTTCTCAGTACACTGGAGCCATTTTCAGTTTCCCCTTTTACACATCTGAAACGCTGGCCTCCCGGGAACTCCTTCAATGGCCAGGTAGCAAACGCTCCCAGCCGAATTCCTATAACATGTGAGCGGTATTCGTAAACGATCGTGTGTACAGTTCCCACAGACAGATGTGTCTCTTCTGCACGTTGAGGACAAGTTATAGTATTTGTATATTTTTTAAAGGATGATGTGCTGAATGCAGGTACAGATATAGATGGTGTATTACGCCACTATTTTCGACATCATTTCGACACCCTTTTCGATTCAACGATCTCTCCACTCGGCACTTCTCCTGACTATATAAACGTTTCTCATTATATAAATGAGCAAAGAAACCTTCAGATCAAGGCGACGACTGCGTAAATTCCTTGACCGCGTGTAACTAAGACATTAGGCGTCACATGGAGATGACTTTGCGCTTAGGTGACTCAAAGCCATGAACTACAGTGAGAATAAGTAGATTAAAGATTAAGGATCGTGTACTATAAAATGTGTTCTGGAAATATCAGCTGTCTCTTTAGGGGTGCCAATATTTTCCCGGACAGTTTAAACAGCGAAGGCGTGCATGCGATGGTTTCTCTAGTTTTAAATGAGCCATTCTGTATATTTTTATTTGACTTTGTGTGTTTTAATTTATTTCGACTTTTTCCGAAAAGGGTGCCAATAGTTCTAGATTTGCCTGTCTATTTAATTGAATCACCTGATATTATAAGTGTAATGTGTGTATATGTTAGATGCACATTAGTGGCTTTTGGAGAGCAGTACATTTCCTAAACAAAGTTAGCGGTGAGCCGTATGTAAGCCGAGTCCTTGTGCCGGCCTTGGACACGTGGAAGCGGCTGTGCGGTGAGACAGTGATTGATGCCGTGATGTTCATGCTGCATGGGGAAATGTGTGTGTGTGTGTGTGAGAGAGAGAGAGAGAGAGTGAGAGAGGAGTATTCGAGCAGGTAGTTGAGGTCTTTTGTAAGAAAAAAAAAAACTCCACCTCCTCGTTTCCTCCTCCTGTTCATGTTATTGAAATAAGCCCAGCGGAGAGCATTAGTGCACTCCCAACATGCCCTGAGTCATTGTCCACGAGATCGACTCGTGCAGGGGTCCTTATGACTATTTAAGACGGTCGATTTGAAGCTGCGCATTTGGCTCAGCGTTTGATTTTTAATTTTTTTTTTCTTCCGAAGCAGCGTATGATGGTTGTTGATTTTTAAAAAATGACTAAATTGCATGCTCAAGTGGTATTACAGCTTGCCACTCCACAATAGTACTCTATTAGTCATGAGAGTGTCCTGTAATTATTGGAATGTGAAGATGTGCACTTTTTTTTTTTTTTCCCCCCAACGCCAAAGTAAACACGGGCTGAACTGCCCTTCGTAATCAGAGCCCTCGAGGTCCATTACTGCTAATTTGATAAACAAAGCGTGCCTCGTTCGGAAGATCCGCGCGGTTTTTCGGAGCCCCGCCATGACGTGCCAGCCTTGTAATCTGTGTGATTTTGCTCATGGTGGGCTCCATGCTGACACCGAAAGTGAAAAATGGCTGGAGCTTCTCAGCATATTTATGTGAGGCGAATAGAAGGCTGGAGACTAATAAGAGAAAGGCGATGGCCCCCGCTGATGGAGAGGCAATATCCTCTTGTGGTGCTTGGCCCGTCTCAGGGGACGTCTCTTTAAAAGGATGGAAGAGAAAGGGAAAAAAAAAAGAAGGTTGTGGGGGGTGGCAAAAAAAAAAAAAAAAAGCGCCTGGCTTGCTGCCCTCAGAAGCCCTAGCGCTATCTTCTTCTCAAAGCCACTGATTACTTGGTTTTTCCCTTTTAATGTAAATGTTCTCATAGTCGGCACAGTTGAGGAACATTGTGCGGTTCGATGTGTGTGTGTGTTTTGAGTTCTTGATAAGGTACTACGAACATTACAGCGGAGAATAATCAAGTGTTAGGACTGTTGTTCATCGTGTGATGGTGTTGGAGACATAAGAAATTAATACACTTAGGGTCATGACGTTATGGGAAAATAATCAACAGCGAAGAGGTGCTGCGTAGCTGCTTAGATATTGATTAATCTTCAACACATTTTATCCCTTCTACGCCCCAAAGGAATAAATTCTTTTCGGTTCACAAGACAAAAAAAGACAGCTTGTCATGTGACCAATGAGTCAGATTCAAGTTCAAGGTCATGACCTTGCTGGAAACTTTTCCTGATATTGGAGACTCACTCACTCATCTTCTATACTGTACCGCTTTATCCTGTATTCATGGTCGCGGGGACCTGGAGCCTATCCCAGGAGGCTTAGGGCATGAGGCGGAGTACACCCTGGACAGGGTGCCAATCCATCGCAGGGCACACACACAAACACTACAGGCAATTTGGGAACGCCAATTAACCTAACCTACATGTCTTTGGACTGTTGGAGGAAACCAGAGTACCTGGAGGAAACCCACCAAGTACGGGGAGAAGAACATGTAAACTTCACGCACACAGAGACGGGAATCGAGCCTGGCTGGGTATCGAACCCGGACCCTGGAGGTGCAAGTGCTAAACCATGACCATATGTGGACAATGGATGATGGAATTAGACAAAGAAACATTACTGTATGCCGTAAGGATATAAAGATGGTTGAGAATTCAACAGCACTGTGGCATTACTGTATTGTTACTATATTTGCTTTAATCTCATGGTGAAAGAAGTAATGCCAGGCAAAGGGTGAGCAGTGATGCCCTGTATCGTGACTTTATTTCTCTCTCTCTCTCTCTTTCTCTCTCTCTCTCTCTCTCTCTCTTTCTCTCTGTGTGAGTGTGTTTGTGTTTGTCCATTATTTCAGCCCTGGCTCTGATTGATGGGCCAGTTGCAGTATCACCTTGCTGAGGGTCAGACAAGAGCTTTGTCTCATTTTACAGGGTCTTTTTTTCAGTAATGGTGTCATGACTTTATACCTGTTTATTTCCACCAACACCCCTACAAAGGCGCGACATGACGGGTGGATCGTAGGTGCGAATTTAGGAAAGCCTCTGAAATCCTGGATTAATATGGGAATAACATTACCACCAAAAAATGTACAGTAATCTGACACACGTTAATATTTAATTCTACTGGCTTTAACTTTGATTATGGTGTGCAATAGTGATGAGTCTTTAACGTGACTCAGCAGAACCTCCTTCGGTTATGTACAGGGGACAGAAATGAGTAGTTACCTTCGAGTCTTTTGGTCCGAATCGTTCGTTCTTTTGTCACGCGACTCTCATAGCCGCTATGCAGTGCAGTACACAGGAAACAGAACTGAGCAGTTCTTCTTATGATTCTTCTAGTCCGAGTCATTCACTCGTCTATGCGAGTCACGTGACAAAAGAGCGAACGATTCTGACCAAAAGATCTGAGAGATATCATAATATGTCCTTTTAATATTTTCATTAATGGAACTAGAGCCAGAATTTGTGTATGTTAGATATGTTTTTATTTTGTTTCTGATCAAAAGAACGAAACGAACTAAGTGACTCCAAAAACGATCAGATAATTTTGATGAACAGGATTCAAAGAACCGAGTCGTTAAAATGATCCAAACTTCTTGAATTTGAATGTGGTTTGTGTCAACAGGGAAGAAAAACTCCATAGAGTGATAACCTGGTCATTCAGTACAATCAGGTCATCAGCTGACTTCATTTATTGCCACATAACGCTGCTGAGCCTAGACCTAAGCAACTGAACCAAGCCTCCAGAGCATGGACACAGTGGGCACTATGTATGATGTGTGCATCACTTTATGCGCTTCCCTTCTTACCCTGACGCTCCCATCGCTTTGGAATAGTATCAATCTTGACTCATCAGACCATGTGACCTTTTTCCATCACACCGAAGTCCAATCTTTATGCTTCCTAGCAAACCAAAGCCCTTTCTTTCTAATGTGTCTCAAAAAAACAGTGGTTTCCTTATGGACACACAGCTGTCTGGTTTTATCTGCAAAAACAGAAAGCGGTAAGAAAGTCAAAACAAACTAAGAAGCTCATTTCCCTATTAAATAGAAAAATCCCTTTTAAATTAAACCGGTTATTGTCCGCGAGATCACTAATTCATTTTAAAATGCTTATTACGCTTAATATTGACTTAGTTTAATCCTGCTTCTTGTTTTCAATAGTTAGTTTTTTATATACAGTACAAATATTATATTTTATTATATACAAAAATATCCTTCCCTCAAAGTATTTCTCTGCATGTGCCCAAGAGTTTCGCACAGTGCTGTATATAATCGTAATGTCTATAGACATCACAGTCTAACTTGTGCTCATTAAATAATTGGATCAATATTGTAAAATGAAGTTTCACTTCAAAGCGACTCTATCGATGATTAAATATTCTTCTTCATGCCAAGTCAAGACAGAAATTGAATTACATATGCTTGATGATGATCCCTGAAGTACATCTTGTTAGATGCACTTACATTTATGCATTTGATTTTTGGCAATGTGACAGAAAGTTGAAGAGAAGGAGTGCTTCTGCGCTTTTATTTCTGTGGGCTCGACCGCAGAATTAGAGATCAAAGGAGAGTGTTGTGATCAACTCAAATAAACCCTGACCTCCATTTTACACACTGCTTTTCACTACACACTTCACAATGGACATGGTACAGTATAGAGTAGACTTACTGAAAGTGTCAGGTATTTATTAAATAATTAAATCATTTATTTAGTTAGTTAACGGCCACCTAATAGTTAGGTTATAAAACCAACTAGATGGTGCTGGATTCATTTTATTTAAAATTCATTTATTTAGTTTTCCACTCTTTTAATTCAATTATTTTAGCTAAATTAAATAAAATTTCATTTGCAGTTTTATTTTACTCTGCTCTGTTTATTTTATTTCCCATATTATTTATTTTGTATTGGTTATTTTAATTTACTTTAATTTAATTTATATATGTATATATTTTATATGTATATATAATTTTTTTTTGTATTATATGGTTAGATTACATAATCAAATATTATGAATTAGACAACACTAGGGTATTTAATTTAATTTCTTTTTTTATTTTAATTACATTTAAATATAATTCATTAATTTTATTATATTCAATTCAATTTTACTTGAATTTTACTTGTATAGCGCTTTTAACAATTGACATTGTCGCAAAGCAGCTTTACACAATCAAAAGAATTATTTACATCATTATATCATCATTTAATTTTGTTTTGTTTAATTTTCATTTCATTTTAGTTTTATTTTATTGCGTTTTAATTTTATCTTTATTTCATTTTGTTTTGTTTTTTCTACATGAATTTAATTCCGCTTTATTTTAAAATGTATTTTATTTTATTGTACTTTTGTTTTTCATTTCATTTCATCTTTATTTTTATATTGCTTAGTTCAATGTAATGTAAGTAGTTTAATTTTATCTTTAACTCTATCTAATCTTCTTTGTCTAATTCATTCGTTTTTTTATTTTATTTCTTTTTTTAGACTTCTAAAACTTTTCTACACGCACTGTTCAAGATATCGTTAATATCCTCCTGATATTTAAGTTAATATTGAAAATCATTAAAGTCAACTTCTAAATCAGATAAGAGACGTAAGAGGTAGTCCACTGTTAGCACACTGTTTATACACATGCAAAACTTTAGCAAATCAGGGCCTGTGTGTTAGATGTGTTAGCATGTGTGAAATGTACTGGAGGTCCGGGCAGACGTGCGGCTCATGAGGTCATCGCGGGTGTGTCTAGACGTGACTTAAAACGCGCTTGTTTTCAGCTGCTTCAGCAGTTTATTTACATCTGGGTCTGCCAGCGCTCATGTCAGGTTAATGGGGGTGAACCCCGCGTCCTGCACCTCAGACAAGCGCACAGTTAGTGATGGCAAGCGATGCCAGGAATAAGTAACACTGGACGTCTTAATATATATATATATATATATATATATATATATATATATATATATATATATATATATATATACAGTTGTTGTCAGTCCATCTGGTTTGTCAGGTTGTCAGTGTTGTTAAGTTTTAAGTGTATACTGTGGGGCCACCGGCGAAAGAGTGTTATTAAGAAGATTAAGACGTTCGGTGCCGGACGGAAATGGCACATTTAATGCCTGTCAGTGAGCCAGGGAGGGAAAAGCTTTTGTTTACTGCCATGAAGGAAGTAGACTTGTACCCATCAGCTTTATATAACCCTTATACAGCTTTGTATATGCTTTGTAGGAAAATAATCAGTGTCCAGTAGAGATTTGGCTTGACGCAGAGAGTTACTGTAACTACTTGATTGGAATAAATCATTTAATATTGTGGCAAGTGTTATCGCTTCATTTATAGCAGTTTTAGAAAGTCGTTCCATCACCATTGTCCAAAAAACAACAACAACAGCAAAGAAAATGCAGCATTTTTAGTTGCAAAGAAACCAGAATTCCTGTTGCAGAAAATGTGCTTACCTTTCCTGACACTGGAGACTCCTTCCGTAAACTAAAGTACACATTTCCACTCAGTTTATAACTCTAAGTTTATATCAGGTCCTTACTGTATGTTTTGCATTCGAGCCAGATTGTCATTGCCATTATAGTCAGATCTCTTCCTATAGGAAACTAATCAACTCCTTCTGACTTATCATTGGTATGAATACATTAGAAAAGTTGAACTTGTTCCTTTTAGCTTTCATTTGACAGCGTAAGTGTATAAACAGGTAACTAAAGATTCATATTTTTGTTGAAATCCTATAGGAAACTTTACCATGGTATAAGTACCATGTAAGTGCGATGGTACCTGTAACATGATGTATCGTAACATGGTAATTTGACACAGTTGGTTGATATACTGTAGTACATGTGCTATAGTACTGTAGTATAATATGGTGCAATATGGATACCTGCTGAAATTTGGTAACCACAGTTGATATTCCCCCAAAGTATTGAAAATACACACCATATTAATACCACGTTACCAACTGAAGTGCCACAGGTATTCTGGTAAGCAGGTACCCTTTAAAGTATAGTATGTTGTGGTATGTCCAATAGTACCATAGGAAACTATACTACTGTATATTCTACAGTAGAATTTCTTATGGAATTCTACAGGATTGTTCGACAGGAAAAACATGACAGATGTCGTGTACAGGATGGCATTTTACAGTCTTTCAGGGACATTTTATTTTGTTTGCTTTTCAAACCATGTACGATTAAAGAAAAGGGAGTTATTATATAATTATATCATTAACCATGGTTCTGTTCTAGCTGAGCTACTCTGAAACCATTGGTCAGTAAAAAGCTTTTCAGGCTGAGAATAAGCACGAGCGACTTTTCATCGACAGCAGTGAAAAAAGCAACAGGAACATCCCAGTCAATAGCGAAAGAGAAAAATATACATAATAATAATAATAATAATAATAATAATAATTGTAAAAAAAATAAAAAAAAACCTACTGATGAGAAATGTGGTGTGAAAATCATTTAAATGGATGGAACATGAAAGTATTATTAATTATATTATGCTTTTTTTCCCCAAGGTTTCATTAAGGCCAGTGTATTGATTGGAGCTCAGTATTAAACACATTAAATTAAATTCCTGTAATTCCGTAATAAATTTTGTACCGCATCGATTTTTCAAGTCTGTTTAGATGAATGATTTTTGTGGAATACTTGTATAGACTTTCAGCAGAGTGTGAAATGGTGCGAAAACGCTAATTAAAAAAAAAAACGAAAGAAAGAAAGAAAAAAAAAGCGCTTATCAGACACACTGGAATAAAGATGTCACATGTGGAGGTAGTCACCGAACTGCCAACTTCGTCTTCCTTCCACATCATCAACCCCCACCTCTCTCTCTCTCTCTCTCTCGCTTTCTCTCTCTCTCTCCCTCTCTCTCTCTCTCTCTCTCTCTCTCTCTCTCCGTCACGCGGTCCTCCACCACATCTGAGAGCTGCCTTGGCATAATTAGAGGGTAGAGGTTAAAGGCTTTCTGACAAATGATTTGCCTTTTAGAAGATGCCTAGTGTGAATGGGATTTGATTGAACAGATGTTTTTAAATTTAGAACGGTGGTTTTGCGTAACACTTTATTTTATAACACATTAAGTACCGGGTGTTTAACGTGTATAGGTGAGTAGTGATTACAAGCCGTGAGCGATAAATCCAGTTACGAGTGATACGTCAGTTCCACATCGGATTTGTGATATATTATATTATACTTGGTACCGCAGTGCAGTCATTTCCCTCCATACATCTACACCTTGGTGCAATTTAGGCTGCGTAAGACCAGGCAGGGGTAGTTCAGTGGTTAAGATTCGGGACAACTGACTGAAAGGTCCCAGGTTGAACTGAAAGGTCACCGCGTTGGCACTGTTGGGCCCTTGATCAATTGGCTTAACCCTAAATTGCTCATTAGTATAATGAGGTTTGGGTGTAGTCCTTCGTAGGAGGTGGGGTTGTGCTGTAATGTCTATTAATGACTGGGTTACTTGATTGATGTTAGCCAATCAGCTTTCAGCTGGCAATTCACATAATTAGCACTGCGCTTGTTTTTTTCAAGACCTGCCCAATAGGGGGCAGTATTTTCAAATGGCGCTTGGACCCCCCTCAAAAAAAACAAAGATTTTACTTAATATACAGTATGTTAGATAACAAGGCGGCGGCACAGTGGCACAGTTGCACAGTCCAAAGGCATGCAAATATGATGTTTTTCAAATTGCCCGTAGCGTGTGAGTGTGTGCTGGTGTGCCCTGCGATGGACTGGGCCCAAGTCCACTGGGGTAACGTATTAGATTATGTACGGTAATTAATAATTAATTGTCAATTGATTAATTGGTTGGCGGCGCGGTGGTGTAGTGGTTAGCACTGTCGCCTTGCACCTCCAGGGTCTGGGTTCGATTCCCCGGCCAGGCTCGATTCCCGTCTCTGTGTGCATGGAGTTTGCATGTTCTCCCCGTGCTTGGTGGGTTTCCTCCGGGTACTCCGGTTTCCTCCCACAGTCCAAAGATATGCAGGTTAGGCTAATTGGCGTTCCTAAATTGCCCGTAGTGTGTGATTGGGTGTGTGAGTGTGTGTATGTGTGTGTGCCCTGCGATGGATTGGCACCCTGTCCAGGGTGTACCCCGCCTAGTGCCCGAAGTCTCCTGGGATAGGCTCCAGGTCCCCCGCGACCCTGAACACAGGATTAAGCGGTATAGAAAATGAATGAATGAATGAATGATTAATTGGTTCGTTCGATTGATTAATCGTTGAGAAGTTAACCTATTAAAAATGTGTTCACTGATAATTTTGTTGCATGTAATGGTAACCTCGACAACCCAGCTGTACTGTAATCTAATGGTGTCTTAAGCTATAGTGACTAGCCAGACTATATCTATATCACTATATCAGACTATAATCGTTCCCATCTACCATCTTTATTTTTACTGTGAGCAAAGCGGATCACAGAACTGATCGCTGTTGTTCTAAAACACTTTCAGCAAACCCACCGTTCGGCATCTTGAACAGCCGATGTGCGTGCATCGGGGGTATTTACGGGGGTATTTACAAACGGATCTGGGTATATACCAGTTGTATATCATAAAAAAAATGGAAATGATATGTTTCGTCAGTGGCGATCCTGTGGTGGGCCACCAGAAATAATGGCAAACACCGGATTGTACTGCTAGTACTGTTAATTAAAACTTAAATTGAGAAATGCGGCAAACAAACAAATAAACAAACAAAAAAGACATTCAATTGAACACAGTGGCCATTTAGGCGTAATTGGCGTGCTGCCGCCCCAATGTAAGTTTCTGATTACGCCGAGTGCTGCATTTGGGTCTCTTTGTGATGTCATAAGAGAAATTTCCGTTATCCGCTTGGCTCGTGACCAACCAGAGAGTTTGGCTATTAGATCCCAGCGTGTCTCTGGTGTAAAAGCCCTGCGTTGTCAGACAGAGCTCGTGCCACTCGTGTCCAGACAGTGAGATGATGTCCCGCAGCATGGGGAGGACTGTTTACTAAATTGGGTCAGAATCTGGAAACGTGCCTGAGCTCCCTCCTGCAATATTCATGGGATGACATTTCAGATATAGTGCAGACTCCAGACACAGACTCTAATTGGCCTGCGTAGTTAATCACAGAGCGCCTGCATTGTTAGTCAGGAGGACTGTGCAGATAAACAAGACAATTTTATTGTAATGCAGTGCAAATTAGTTTTTTTTTATTTTTTATTATTATTCAAATTTATATTCTGTAAAAGTAGAAAAGTACAATATAGACATATTGATAATAAAATATTTTATATGTTCCTGAAGTTATTAATTGTTTCTTTTTTATTTTTTTTATTCTCAAATCAGACAACATTGATGTTTTTTTTTTTTTGTAAACCCTGACAGTTATGGCTCTGACATAAATGATAGAGTTCTAGAGAAATTATTTGTTAATACAGGATTTGGAATTTCTTGTCTTAAAAACAGTAGAAAAATGGAATGTGGTAAGATTTAATTGATTCTGCAATTAATTAGATCTTTTGTTAATTGATTCACTTAATTGAATCAGGTTTCGATTCAGAATTGATTCACAATTTTTAAACGTACAGATCAACTTTCAAACTACAGTATTACATTTTTCTGAAATTCTTTTTTTACGACTCTGCTTCTTCTAATTTTAAGTGTGATTTGTGCGATACTGCCACCTACTGGACTGGAGTGTAGTACAGGAGCTTGGAGGGGAAGAAAAAGGATTAATGCTTGGTAGGAGACATGGCATTTGAATAAATCAATACAAGTTACCCTGCATTCCAGTGCATATTACATACGTTCAGTCGTTTTAAATACTTTAAAAATAGCTGCTTGAAATATTTGTATAGTTTTATAATTGTGTAATTATATTGAAAATGGCTGCATGGTGGCTTGATGGTTAGTGCTGTCGCGTTGGACCTCCAGGGTCTGGGTTCAATTCCCAATTCCAATGAGTGTGTGTGTACATGTGTATGTCACAATGACTGAAAATCGAGCTGATTCAAATCCACCGTCTGGTTTTGATCCACAGTTATGTAAACAGGAACCAACTTGTCTCACAGCTGTTCCATGACAGTAAATCTAATCTAACGCAGTAAAAAATTATAATGTGACAAATCGGTATAAGAGGAATAAAGCATTCACCAGCTGCTGAAAACAATCATATCACAATTTGCAGTTTGTTGTGTTTTATATTCCTTCCTGCAATAAAATACCGATGCATTAATGGGAGATAACAGGTAGCGGGATGAAAGACGAGGAAATAGCGCCACTCGCTTTGTGTGCCAGCGATGCAGTCGAGCCTCTGTGCGCTAAAACAAAGGCTTCCTTGAGGAGATGGAAAGGATGCCAGTGGGAGAAGTGGTGTCACTGGTCAGGGTGGTAACCTGGCACCTGGCAATTACCGCCAGCGGCACTCATTAATCTCACCGAGAGCCGTTCTGCCCTCTGACAAGTCTCTCCTGTCATTTCCCCTCTCTCCTGGAGACAAAACCCAGGCTAATACGGCCATTTATATTACATGCAGGTTCACTTATTTGCCAGGTACCTTGGAGGAGGCCTGGCATTTTGAAATGCTGCTTATTTCCATGCGGGCAATTACGTTTTTTTAGCGAGCAGACAGCAGCGAGCTTCGGTTCACCCAACGCGGGACACGGATTCTGTGAATATCAGTGCATAGAATTTTGATTTCTCAAACGAGCCGTCCTCTATAAAATGCTCGCCGTGGCTTGTTGGATCCGTTTTTTTTTTTTTTTTTTCCATTTAAGGACACCGGGCCCTGACAAAGACAATCATGGCTTCTCAGACAGACAAAGGAGCCGGAAAAACAGAAAGAAGAAAGAGATCCGGCGTCCTCAATGAAGATTTCTCCCCCCAGGCGACGTCGTCACCCCACTCATGCAGACTGGCATCTTGGCGACGAGGGGCCCTCGCAATCGCTCCTCGCAATCAATCCCATCCCAGAGCTTCCGAATCGAGAAACGTGAGCAGAACTCCACCTCCGCTGTCACCGGCTTAATGGGTGACGATAAGCAGGTCCATCTAATTACAATCCAGCAAAATAATTGTAACAAGAGGCTAAACGATTAGCTGTACTTTTAATTAGCCAGTGCTTCAAATTAATAATTGCTGCTTAATTCTGAAATCAGACCCACTGTTGTGGCGTTCTAATAATGGAAGCACTTGCTCGCTGCTTATTACATTTTTCTATGGGAAGCCTTCCTGGTGGGCGGATGTGTGTATGTGTGTGTGTCGTGGGGCGTTTAGGTTGGGGGATGAACAAGAAAGTGAGTGAGTGTTTAAAAAAAAAGGGGGGGGGGCGGGAGGAGAGGGAGATTGTCTATTTGGTTATCGTCCAAAAGCAGCGGAGCTCAGCTGAG
The DNA here is from genome assembly GCA_030522415.1 of Channallabes apus. Classification (NCBI taxonomy): domain Eukaryota; kingdom Metazoa; phylum Chordata; class Actinopteri; order Siluriformes; family Clariidae; genus Channallabes; species Channallabes apus. The sequence continues at coordinate 9,396,159 of CM060113.1, read as the reverse complement.
ATTAAATTTATTCAGTTCACCGTGGATATCACTGTTCAGTTTTTCCCTTTTTCCATCTGGACTCAGAATAAATAAGAGGTAGGGAAGGAATTTGGGGAAGGCGGGGTGGGCCGGGGTGGTTGTGGGGGTTTAAGGGGCTGGTTTCAGAGATGAGGACGTACTTCACAACAGCATCATCAAGCCTGCCGTCATGCTGGTTATAAAATAAGCTCTTCCGATGCTGATTAAGCTGAAGACTCGGTTTATTTGAGAAATCTGTTTTATTTTTTTTTTATTTTTATTTTTTTTTGCAACATATGGATAAGGGAGGAAAAATCCTCATCCTCATTAAACGTCCATCCCTCGAGGCTTCGCTCAGCTGCCGACTGATCACACTTTACACACACACGGTCTGCCCCGGGGTTATCAGGAATCCTTTTGCTTTTGGAGTCATTTGTAGTTTTTGTTGTATAGAAAAAAGAGGAAAAAAACGATCTGCATAATAAACTGTACAGCTTCAATAATTACACTGGCACTATTATATGTTTATTAGATCTTAACCCCTTATCGAAAAACGTTCAAATTTCAAGACTGAATTCAAAATTTTAATTTTTATGTTGCCGATCAAGGTCAGTGAAGTCACTATATACTATATACCCCATTATATACACGCATATACTACACTATACATGTACTGTATACTGTATATACTGTATGTCAAGGCCAATGAGGATCGCCAATTGTATTTATTCCCCTTTTTACGTCCGTGTTGGGACGTCCGGTCAACATTCACAAGCACATTCACACAGTGCAGACAGTAACGGAACACCAGTCAGCCTAATCTGCATGTCTATGGACTGTGGGAGGAAACCGGAGAACCCAGAGGAAACCCACCAAGCACATTCAGGGAGAACATGTAAACTCCCTGCACACAGCCCTAAGCGGGAATCGAACCCTGCCCCTGGTGGAGGTGCAAGGCGACAGCGCTAATATACTATATACAACATGCTAATATATTCTAGATCTTAATCTGCAGCATACAGATTGATGAGAGGAAATGAGACTCAGGTTTTAAACAGAATTGTGCTTGATGTATAAAAGAGAAATAGTGGTCAGCTTTAGTGCTTAACATTGCGGCTCGACTAGCAGGATGCCACGTCTCTTCCTCGTCCTGCTTTACATTAGCCGGATAACGTAGTGTCGAGGGACGGCAGTCGTCTCGCGATAACGCCTCTGACAGCTGTAAACGTGATCTATCAGCATGTCAGAATTATCCGTCAGGTGAGCTGACATAAACATAACTGACATCTCGCTGTCATTGCGGCCAGGGTCCCGGCGTCAGTCAATCTTCTCCTGCCTCTCTCGCTCTCTCGCTCGCTCGCGCTCTCCACACTGTTTTTATTCCTTTTTTATGTCGCTTATTTTCCCTCGACCCTCAGAAGAAGTGGCTGTCACCTCCGGGCTTGCTCTCGTTTTTCTCGGGCCAGCTCCATTCCACACCCTTTCTGGAATAATTTGATGATGGATTAGACACAGCGTAAAAGTCAAGCGACCCCGAAGTGCGGCTCGGGGAATAGCCGGGACAGATTGAGAGCAAACTGATTCCGGCTCTTCGTCTCTTGGTCGTTTCTGTTAGTCTCGGTGGCTCGCTTGTTGCTCCCTTAGAAGCAGAGTGGTTTTCTGGAGAATCATGCGAAGGAGGGTTACATTGAAAGTGCACGGATTACTGTAACAGGTGATTCTTTGATGTTAATACAAGGAGAATTGAATAACATTGATTATTAATTATATACCAGTAAGCTGGTGACAGGATCATGGGCATCCAAGTCTCATTTAGAGTATGCTAGTGGGGACCAAAGGCTGGCCCGTCCTGTCCGATCATGCAGAAGAACCAAAGATGTTGCTGGCTGTGATAGAAAGGTATCAGAACACCCAGTGCATCACGGCTTCCTGTGTACGAAACTTAGCAGGAAAACAGTTTAAGGTTGTTGGTCTGGCCTCCAAGTTCCCCAGATTAATGAATCCAAGACAAACAAGTCAGATCCATCGCAATCTAACCCTATAGAGGAAAATTCTTGGCATTGGGACGATTTCAAGGAAAGGTCTAAACTCTAACCCCAATCTCATACTCTACATCTTTTCATATGACATGAATTGTCTTCTATTTGCTTTGGGGTCTACTTAAGTGGATCTGCTGGATCTTGAACGTATCCTTAAGAGTACGTAAGACTGGGAATACATCCTAAATTACATACCCATATTTACACACCCATTGAAACAAAGGGTTTATTTCCTGTATAGCCAGTTCTATCTACTGTATGTAGAGGCATGTTTGTTGGGGAGGAAACCGGAGAACATGGGGAGAACCCATACCCACACATGGATACGATGAGCACCTCCATGCATACATTAACCTAGCATGGCTTAGACTCCAATCCCGGACCCTGGAGACACCCGTGTCGCTGCGCCGCACAGTGTTGCTCTACAACGTGCAGAAAGCTGAAAGCTTTGAAGGCCACATCAGGACATCCACGTTTCTTGGGATGGTTGCAGTTCTTGATGTCACTAATGGTAACGCTTCCAGGTCCGGTGGGGACGTCTGAGTTAATCTAGGGCCACGGTGCTATCTCCGCTCCAGGAATGTAGGCCATTATGCTAATGCTATTGTAATGTCAGGTTTCCCCTGGGGTACTGATCCAAGCACGGTTTTCCATCCACCTGTGTTTTTCTGTTGTTGGTGTTGTTTCCAATTTAGTGCGCTACTTACACGCTTGCTGCCATGAAGTAGTCCGGGTGTGTGCGTAAAAAAAAAAAAAGTGTCGGATCGGTTTGATCTTTTATCACTCACAGACTTGAGGTGCACTCAGGGGCAGCAGGCACTAGTTAAAATGAGCTTCCTGTAAGAGTCACTGTGTTGATTGCCTTCTGAGGACCTTTAAATTGAGAGGAACTCTCCCCGAGGCTTGATACCCTCTTGCTGTCGATTCCTGCCAGACTGCTGTCCTTTCCTAAGCTGCAAGCCGTTTACTTTACAGCGCGCCTTCCGTCTGCTTCATATCAACCCGGACTCAGATCAGGGCTCCTCTTGCACCTCGTAAAAAAAGGGTTGGCTTTTTCGCCGTTGATTTCGTGCATGCCAACTCCAATCATACTTACCGTTTCTCTCTCTCTCTCTCTCTCTCTCTCTCTCTCTCTACAGTCATTATGAGCAGGACCGTTCAGCGCTGAAGAAGAAGGAATGGGAGCGTCGCACACAGGAAGTGCAGCAGGATGAAGATTTGTTCTCCACCGGCTTCAATCTGTTCGGTGAGCCATACAAGGTAAGAGTTCACCCAGGGGTCCAATCAGCGACTGTGCACTTTCATTTCACACCGCAGGCCTGGGGAAAAAAAAAAAGGCAGAAAGAATCTGGAGTGGTTTAATATCATGGCGCATGCCACTTTATTTGCTGCTTTATGCTCTTTTACTTTCATCCCAGTCTTCACAGCAAAATATGCAGCATAGGAATGTTTGCTGGAGAGTCCTTCATGCAAATGCGAAGGGAACAGCAGCGATAAATGCCGAGGAAACAGATCAGTTCACACTATACCAAGGCCTTATGTTCAACTTTCATTTCATTTCTGATTCATATCTGTAATATCGTCATTAGTGGACAGAGGCAACGGTGCTACACGAAGATGGACAAACAGGAAGAGACGTCTTTTATCAGAAACACCTTGAGCAATAGTAACAGTGTAGAACAAATCGTTGCTACGAGACAGTTTGCTATCAATGAGTTTGGCGTCTTCAGGATTTCTGTTTGCGAAGCAAAAATTAACAAATTATCTGGCCTTGTTTCTGAATATAAATTTTTTATTTGAATTTGGATTAAATTAAATTGTTCTATAAAAGACATCTCACAACTGTGCTGCTGATATTAAGTAACCACATGCATGTGATATTGCTTGAATATGGTATAGTTTATGTGATAAATTGAAATGTATAATATAATATAATATAATATAATATAATATAATATAATATAATATAATATAATATAATAAATGCTTCCTACTTAGGGATAGGAAAGTCTATAGATAATAATAATAATAATAATTCTATTTATTATTATTATTATTATTATTATTATTATTTACAAAAATTAATTTCTTAAACCTGAAAAAAATTATTATATCTATATAAAAAATAATTATAGTATACCCTTAGATAGATTGGCATGGTGGTGTAGTGGTTAGCACTGTCGCCTTGCATGGAGTTTGCATGGTGGGTTTCCTCCAGGTACTCCCGTTTCCTCCCACAGTCCAAAGATATGCAGGTTAGGCCAATTGACGTTCTCAAATTGCCCGTAGTGTGTGTGTGTGTGTGTGTGTGTGTGTGTGTGTGTGTGTGTGTGTGTGCCCTGCGATGGATTGGCACCCTCACACACCCAATCACACACTATGGGCAATTTAGGAACGCCAATTAGCCTAACCTGCATATCTTTGGACTGTGGGAGGAAACCGGAGTACCCGGAGGAAACCCACTAGTATTATTATTATTATTATTATTATTATTATAAGGGGTAGGGGCATGGGTAGCACAGGGGTTAAGGTGTTGGGAGCAAGGCCCTTAACCCTTAACTGCTCAGATGTATAATGAGATAAAGACGTACAGTAAGCCACTCTAGATAAGGAGGTCTGCTAAATCCTGAAAATATATTTGTTTTTTTAGAGATATATAATATGTTAATGATACATGAGTACTTCCTAACTAAGGATGGCCGAGATAAAAAAGCAATAACATCATCATCATCAACAACAGCAATAATCACAATATATTTTTTTTAAGGTATACCAATATACTTTTCTTAAAACTGAAAAAAAAAAGTTCATTATTAATTAATAATAATAATAATAATAATAATAATAATAATAATAACAACAACAACAACAACAACAACAACAACAACAACAACAACAATAATTATAATAGCAATAATAATAATAATGATAATAATAATAAAAATAATGATAATAATAATAAAAATAATAATAATAATAATACTTATTATTATTATTTAAATATTCTGCAAAGAATGTATGAAGTGTATACAATTCTTCTTAACAAAAGTTTTATTTATTGTAATATTTTTTTTCTCTAGTATGGAAGAATTTTATTTAAAGGTTGGATTTTCAAGAACTTCTGTCTTCCGTATTAAATCCATTCTCTTAACTGCAGAGGCGCACACACACACACGCGCACACACACACGCACACACACACACACACACACACACACTTACTTTCGCTTCTATGTGAAATTTGGCCACTCAATCTAAGAAAAATCTTCAAAACTACACTCTTCATTAAATTCAAAGCGCTCTTGATTAAAGTCGAATGTTTATGAAAAAGGAGTTAATTGCTCCATTCAGGGATAATTCACACCCAGGAACAATTCCTCTAAATAATTATGTGGTAAGTCCTTTCCAATAAACTCCTGAGCATCTTTCCGCCTGTGAAATATAGTGGGGTTTTTATGTGTGTGTGTGTGTGTGTGTGTGTGTGTGTGTGTGTGTGTGTGTGTGTGTGTGTGTGTGTGTGTGTGTGTGTGTGTGTTGCAGAACAGTTTACAATAGGCAGGCTGACAATGATTCATGGTTATAGTTGTCCTTTGAGTTGTTTTGATTGTCCAGGTCCATTCTATTGGAATTCTTACACTACTGTTAAAATGTCTCGTGCCCCCTAATTCTTGGTTCGATTTTGTCTTGTATCCTGCATTAGGGTGTCAATAGCAAATTGTAGACTTCCAGGCACTCATTTTCCAGACTTTATTGGATCTGAATTCCTGTCCTAGGAACACGCGAATGCAGCCCGAATCCTGAAAGGCTGTACTTACTTTTGTACATACACTGACCTGCCATCAGCCATGACATTAAAATATGTTAATATTATGTGGCCCAATATTATTATGTGGACAGCTCTGGCGCCTCAGGGCATGACTCCACCAGACCACTGGCGAGGTGTGACGTCGTGTCTGGCACTGAGACGTTAGCGGCGGACATTACCTTTTGGTGCTGGGTTTGGTAGGATAGGGACTCCATGGATCAGACTTGTTTGTCTATTACGTCCCATGGAAGCTTGATCTGATAGGGATCTGGAGAATTCGGAGGCCAGACAAACAACCTTGAACAGTAACTTGACCAAGGTGTCCTGAAACGTTCCATTCTTGTCCAGCATTAACTTTTGTACAGGACGGGCTGGCCTTTGGTCTTCTGGCATGAATGAGCCTTGGGTGCCCATGATCCTGTCACCAGGTTAGTGGTATATAATTAATGTTATTCAGTTCATCTCACGGTGATGGTAGCGTTGTGGCTGATCGTTATATGCATGGTTTTTTTTCTTACTATTATATAGAAGTTATATGTAATTCATTATTTCCGAAGCTTTACAAAATGCATTTACTCAGGCATATGACAATGACGGTTAGATTATTTAATTGTAATTTTCCTCCAGGTACTCCGGTTTCCTCCCACAATCCAAAGACCTGCAAATTAGACTTATTGGTGTTCCCAAATTGTCGGTAGTGTGTTAATGAGTGTGTGTTCTCTGTGATGAATTGGCACTCTGTCCAGGATGTAAGTCTCCTGGGATAGGCTCTCAGCCCCTGCGTGACCTTGAATACAGGATAAAGCGATATAGACCAGCCTGGTGTTGGCAAATCCCACCCGCCAACACATACCTACAGTACTTGGGAGGTTTCTGTCATGGCACGTGCTGCCGTTATACGTGTGTTATACGTTATATGTGAAGCCTGTCACCTGGTTCTTTTCAACCTGGTGCTCATATCACATCAAAGGGCTACATAACACCATCTGAGGAAAGCACTATCTGCCCTCTTCTGCATTAATGACCTCACAGACACAGATTGGCTCATGTTGCTGTAATGCCCATCCCTTTAATATGACATTGTTTATATTACGGTATGTAGATATATCAGTATTAATGCAGGTATGTTTGGAATCATGACTATTTAATATAGGGACGAATATTTAATATAGGGTGTTATCAAACGCATTTTGATTTTGTATGATCGTGTGTGTTCTACCAACCTTAAGAATACTCCCGTCTTGTACTAATGCTGAGGGAACTGACTACAGTGACAGACTGTTGAGTTGTATATATATTTTTTTATTTTTTTCGGAAAACTGAAGAAGTCTGTTAAGCAGACCACACAAGCATTGCCACACAATGTGCAATTAGTGCATTGAACTACAGCGTTCTGTGTAAATTGTGAACAAGCGCTGTTTGATTGCCAGGATTCCATTTTTCATCACATAGGTCTGTGTTAATCATACTGCGACTGTGGCATTGTTAGCAGGTGGTGTTATTAACAACTAACAACGATCAGAGCGCAACCCACTGTTTAGCATGTGTTAATGCTCCAGACTCCATTAATTAAGTGCCACTCAGGCTGATGGAGATTTGCTACCTAGCATACTGTAGATCTGACGATGCAGTGTTTCTACATCGCACTGGTATTTTTTTTTTTCTAGAAGATTAGATACGAGGCGAACTTCATTTATTCTTTTTTTTTTTTTTTAATGCATGCAGTTATTACTTAATGAATGAATTCATTGTTTGTATTTAATACAGATACATGCAACTCCAGGATCACTGACAGATTTTATGAAAAAGTCAAACCTTATACATTGTACAGTACTGGGCAAAAGGCTTGAGCCTCACCTCATTTCATTCATTCATTCATTCATCTTCTATACGGCTTTATCCTGTATTTAGGGTCGCGGGGACCTGGAGCCTATCCCAGGAGACTCAGGGCACGAGGCAGGGTACACCCTGGACAGCGTGCCAATCCATCGCAGAGCACACACACACACACACACACTCATTCATACACCATGGTCAATTTTGGAATGCCAATTAGCCTAATCTGCATGTCTTTGGACTGTGGGAGGAAACCGGAGTACCCGGAGGAAACCCACCAAGCACGTAAACATGCAAACTTACCTCATTTCTTAATATTAAATTTAATTAATTGATTTAGATGTAAATTGAAGAAATTGGAGCTAATGTTTGCAGTCTAAAGCGGATGCAATTTAAAAATGTATTGTTTATGTTTTGGGGCGCGCGGTGGTGTAGTGGTTAGCACTGTCGCCTTGCACCTCCTGGGCCTGGGTTCTATTCCCGGCTCTGTGTGCATGGAGTTTGCATGTTCTCCCGGTGCTTGCTGGGTTTCCTCCAGGTACTCCGTTACCTCCCACAGTCCAAAGACATGCAGATTAGGCTAATTGGCGTTCCCAATTAGTACGTTGCCCGTACTGTGTGAATGAGTGTATGTGTGTGTGCCCTGCGATTGATTGGCACACTGTCTAGGGTGTACCCTGCCTCGTTCCCTAAGCCTCCTGGGATAGGCTCCAGGTCTCCGTGACCCTGAATACAGGATAAAGCGATATAGACGATGAGTGAGTGAGTGTTTATGTAACAACTTCAGCAGCAACCTCATTTCCCCTCTCGTCTATTCCAAGCACTCGCCAGTATACTAATCACTGGCCTGATTATCTGTCACCTTCTGCACCTGTTTCACACTGGCTTATGCCTTCAGTTAGAGATTTTGTTTAATATTTGAATGATTTCATAAGTCACTATGTGGCTTAACAGACAAAATATTCCTATATGAAAATGAGAGCCCCAAATTTGGCATAAATTAGAGCCAAAATATCCTTCAGGATGCCAGGAGAACTACTGTGTTTCTCAAGACTACATTAAAAATACACTGAAGTCTGGTACAGTATGTTATAGTCAGAGGTGTACGTAATACAATTTTGTACTTAAGTAAAAGTACGGTTACTTTAGTGAACTTTTACTGAAGTACAAGTAAAGTTACCCTTATAAAAATTTACTCAGAGTAAAAGTTACGGAGTTTTATTCGCATAATAAATCTGTTCCCTTTGTTGTGCTTGAAATCAAAGAGGTCGCTTAAATATGACCAGGGGTTTACTTTTGCAGCTGTGTCTGCATCAATGACATCTGTTTTGTTCGTCTCCATCGTTCTTGTGAATTTAGCGTGTTTGTTAATTTAACTCATTAATGTCTATGTTAACTTTAGTAGTACACCTGTAGCTGATCAGTCACGCCAATCATGTTGCAGTGGCTTAGTGCATAAAATCATGTACTGTACATACATATGTAGACCTTTAATTAACATTCGTGCGAAACAATGTTACCTCTGTTACTGTTAGTTTAATGGTATTTGGCTTTGGTAACAGCACCCAACCCTTTTTTCTTTCTTTTTTTTTTTAAGGAAATACATAGTGAACAGCTATGGAGCCTGGGGAGTCTGGAGGGAAGTATTTTTCTTATCCTCTGGTTATGCACACTGTAAAAGGCTTGGCGAATTTTTAATTTCACACACTTATTCCCTCTGCACTCCGAAAGACTTTCATTCAGTCGGGAAGCTGCATGGAGTTCAGGCACCACTTTCTTTCCGTCTTTTCCTCCGTTCTTTGATTTGTGTCCTAAGCCAGCTGTTAGCAGGTGACAAGACTGATTTTTTCACAGAAACTACGTGAAAGGGGAGTCGAAGTGCTGTCAATACGGCAGCGCGGAAAACCTCGGGGGTTCAGAATTCAGGATCAATGCTGCTGCTTACTTCTTCGCGCTCCCCAGGCGGTCGATTTAAAAAAAAAAAAAAAAAAAAAAAAAAAACCCTGTCTCTCGCCGAGAAGTGGCATCACGTTTCCAGGCTTTTCGCTGACGTGCCATTTTAAGTGCCTTTAGTTACTCTTATCTTGATTGTTTTGTCTGTGAATGTCTTCTCAGGTTATCTGAGGCTTTATGTACAGTACAGTAACGTACAGTATAACATGTTTTGATGGATTATGACAGCAGCTGAAATAGGTTTTGCATTTGTGTTCGTTTTTAAAAGGTCTAGCGCTTTATAACCTGGTTATGACTGAAATGATATAAAAAATGATAATGGAAAAAAAAGGAAAAAAATACTCTTCCTAAAAGCAAGAGTAATTTATTAATTCACCTTAGAAATTAGTAATAAATTAGAAATAAGACTTATTACTAAACTCTTATTAAACCACTGTATAGCTTATTGAATGATTATAAATAGGCAATATCACTTAATAATTTATAAAGTGTATTAAAGGCAATATCACACTAAAGGTCATGCCGTTGTCGAGCTGCACTCCGACGAATATGACCATATCACAGCCATGCTGATATTCAGTACAACAGCACTCGCTCTCTCAACAGACTTGCACATAGCCTTACGCAACTGGCGGAACGAACAAACCGCGACTGGCGACCACTCGAAAGTTTAGTTGCAATTTAAAACAAAAAAATAAAAGTACTCTTAAAATCGCCAAAAGGTGAGGAGAATAATCCATAGAGGTGGTTGGTGGACAGTCCTGAGGAGCTTGTACTGCACTTTAGAATATCAGCTAACTTCTGGGAGTTTTCAAGGGTTGAATCCCCAATACCTAGTGTAATATGGAGGGTGTATAATCCCTTGTTCCACATAACAAGTACAGTAGTGCCCTTGATTAGAGGTTAGAGAGGGATTTGGGATTCAGCCTTTTGTTAGAACCTAGTTAGTTTTCTAGCTCGTGTTAGCCGTGAACGATACAACATGGGTGCGTCAGAGGCAGTTTGGAACGATTTAGAAGCAGTTACTATGGAGACAAAGTGTTGTTTAAAAAAATATATATATTATTATTTTCTCCCTAATTCAGTCGTGTCCAATTCCTCCCCGTCACTAGGTGGCTCCACATTAAGGCTACCACTCAGTCGGGAGGGACGAAGACTATCACGTGTTTCCTCCGAACCATGTAACGCCACTCAAACTCGCACTCTTTCAAGTACCGGGGGCCGTACAGACCTACTTTACTTTACTTTAGAAGACCTATGACATGGTGTAATACGTAATGTATAGTAAAACTTCCCGGTGCTGTTATGCTTTATATCCCCATGTCTGTCGTACAATCAGATTACTCAGTCAGAAATTATGTTGAGCTATCGAACCTCTAATTTGTTTTTGTGGAGAAACAAAATAACTGCGGAAAAAAAAAAAAAAAAATTAAGTCATGCATAATGTAAAGGAATTTTCCCTTTGGTTATCAGCATCCACTTCATGAGTCGGTTGTTATCACCTGAGATCATTAAATACCATCATCATTCTCAGTTCCTCACTCGATTATTATTTCAGATTCTCTATTTGAAGAATTTGCATGATCTATATTCAGCTGTACAGGGTGCATACGCTCTCCTCTCTGTTTTAATGACGATGTCGTGGCGCATTAGCGCCATAAACATTCTGACTGCTGCTAATTTATCAGAAACTGAACTGGAGGCTTCTGTCCCTCTGGCTATCACTTCTGGTTTGGTGTAGAACTTGATCACACCAAATCATGAGAAAATCACACTTAATTATCAAGGGTTAAGACTTCTTTAATCAGGCTAACTGTTTTTATCACTGTGTGTGTGTGTGTGTGTGTGTGTGTGTGTGTGTGTGTTTATACAAGCTTCTTACAAAGCTGAAACTAGACTAAATAAAAGCACTTACGCTTTGTTTTGGTGAAAAAAAAAAAGATAGGTTTATGGTTGAAGTGTTTAACTTTAAGGAGTGATGTCGAGGAATATTATTGGTCGATTTGGCTTGAATTCAGACACATGCGTATCTTAACAGGTTTTCGCAGACGGCTAAATTGATACGCTTTATACCGTGTGACAGGGTAGCTTTACAGAGCATTATCCATATGGAGAACACATGATTTGATTGAGATTTAGGAGACAGGATAATCACATCATGACATACGTGTGCATGTGGATTCTTAGGGCCTGTCAGAGTGTCATTTATTCAGACGCGGAACAGGATTTATGTTCTCATACAGAACGAGCGATGATGCCATTTCCGATTCATTCGCCAAGCTACAGTGTGTGTGTGTGTGTGTGTGTGTGTGTGTAACTTTAAAGGGAAGCGCTACTGGAATTGCAGCTACTTGTCATAAAGGCCTGACATGTCACAGTGTTAGCAATTACCAATGCAACCAATGATGCTTTTCTTTAAAGACTAATTACATTCTCGAGGCAAAGGCACACTTCACCCCTCGGTTTTAGTCTAGACCTTTCTCCTTCTCTATCCCCCCGCCCCCTCTCCCTCTCCCTCATCATCTCAATATGTCATTTATCTTCATCTGAGCACATGCTGTATTCCTTTTAGCCTCTGAAATTAGTTTCACCATCAGAGCGCTGTACTCTATGCACGCGCTCTTCACCGCTACAACTGGGTCACTACTGATATCAACACAATGTGCACACTGTACGTTTATATATATATAGTAAGCACTGTCGCCTTGCACCTCCAGGGTCTGGGTTCGATTCCCCGGCCAGGCTCGATTCCCGTCTCTGTGTGCATGGAGTTTGCAGGTTCTCCCCGCGCTTGGTGGGTTTCCTCCGGGTTCTCCGGTTTCCTCCCACAGTCCAAAGACATGCAGGTTAGGCTAATTGGCGTTCCTAAATTGCCCGTAGTGTGTGATTGGGTGTGTGAGTGTGTGTATGTGTGTGTGCCCTGCGATGTATTGGCACCCTGTCCAGGGTGTACCCCGCCTAGTGCCCGAAGTCTCCTGGGATAGGCTCCAGGCCCCCCGCGACCCTGAACACAGGATTAAGCGGTATAGAAGATGAATGAATGAATGAATATATATATAGTATAGTAATAAAAGTATGGCTACTTCATTTGTTTTGTTGAGATATGATGACATGAAATATCAATGACATGAGCTGGAGATACGGTTACCTCCATGAAGTTGATTATTTTATAAATCACAGCAGAATATTTATTTGTCCTGGTGTATCCTGGTGGCATAGAGGGTAGCACTGTAGCTTGGCACTTCCTGGGTCCGGGGGTCGGGTCCCGCCTCTGGACTGTGGAGTTTGTGATTGATGGGTTTCCTCCGGGTACTCTACTGTAGTTCCAGTTTCCTCCGATAATTCAAAGAAAAAAGGATTAGACTACTCGGAATTGCCTGTAGTGTGTGAGTGAGTGTGTAAGGCCTTGTTCACACGGAACAAGCGCCGAGGGTTTTCTACACATAGGAGTCAATGAGAGTGTTCACACGGGCTTTGATGACGTGCGTTTGTCCGGCTGCACGTTTATACGGCGTCAAAGAAAACGTTGTGCCCAGGTATGGAGTGGCACCTTGTCCAGAGTGTTCTCTACCTTTTGCCCCACGTCCCTTGGGAAAGTTCCCAGGCCTCCTTCTCATCTAAAGAAAAAAAGTGAGAACGTGAGTGAGTAACAAATTAATAAATGTATTTTATATATATATATATATATATATATATATATATATATATATATATATATATATATATAGTCTATATATATAGTCAGTCAACCTGTTCTGACCAGTCCTTTTTTTTTTTTTTTTTGTATCACACATTGTTGTCCTCGCTCTAACCTTTCAGAATTTGCTGTCCTTGCAATCCACCGAGCAGCTGTGGTCTTGCGTCACCGTCCTGAAACACTCGCATTCAGCTTTGAACCCTCAGCGCTCAGCAAGCCTCGCGCTGTCAAAAAAGACAAGAGGGATTTGGACAGGAAAGAGCTTTGCTGAGCCATAGCGATGTAATGACGCCACACTCCGCCTTTGTCTGAGCCGGCACCCGAGGAGTACTCACCGTACTGATGAAAGATGTGAATACGAGGCGTGCGGGTAGTGAGTCAGTGTTTACGATCCGCTCTCTGGATTTGTAGTTCAGACAGATCTTCGGTTAATAATGCCTCGGAGAGGGTCGTCGTGAACGACAACAGGAAGCGGGCATTTTGGTTCTTATTCCCCCGTCAACTACTTTTCCACTTCACTCCTAACCCCAGCCCCTTACATTTATCTAAGACCGCTATTAGCTAATCCCTTTAAATCCTGTTTAATGGAACGGTGCTGTTAACAGCTATTTGAGACTAATTTACTGGCTGCCGGACCGCCTGGCACCTTCAAAGCTGCCCGGGTGCTGCCATCCTACAGAAAAAGAAAAAGCAAAAAGTGCCTCCCTCAGGGTGAGAGTCGGTCCCCGAGGTCCGGATCTCGACCGTGCTCTGTGTCCAAGGTGGCTTTAAAGGTCTTTCAGGCTGCCAAGGTCAGCACTCTGGAGCCGGTGCCATACTTCTCTGCTGCTTCAGGCTGTGTGTGTGTGTGTGTGTGTTTTCTCTCATTTTCACCCCAAAGGCAAATATTCCCAAATTAGCCACTACTATAAGTTGCTGAGTCAAGAACCCTGGAGTAAATGATTAATTCCAACACAATGCCATGTTTTTGTCTGTCTTCTATCACATATTCTGGCACCACCCCCCCCCCCCCCCCACTCCCAAACCCCTGCCCAACCCCCATTTGCTTATGTTTTATGCATGCTTGTGTACCCAGAGCCAGTCAGTGAGTTGAGCTTAATTTATTCAGTCCAGCATTTGGTCTCTGGGGAGTTGTGAATGTGTGCTTGAGTGCTGTGTCTCCACATTTAGCCACGCTTAATACTGACTGCTGTCATGCCTGTCAAATTCTATCAACAGGTTCACTCGGTGACGGTTATTCATCCGAAATTAGGGAGACCGGCTAGCCCGTGCTGGGCCGTACTGTATGAATACATAATGTACGGTAATGCGGTCACAAAGGACCGGCGTACAGTATTTACATCGTCCGGCACAAAAGCTTTTAAACAGTGTATGGGAAAATGTGCTCATTGATGTTTATTTTATGGTATCCGAGTGCACCGTCACTTATTCGCCGTGAGCTACCTGTGTACGGTTTTCAGGTTTCTTAGAGCAAGTTTTAAAAAAAGACAACAACAACAGTGTTTATACAGCAGTAATCACATCAACGCGAGGAGCGATAGAAGTTCGATTCAATAGAAGTCAGTATTCCTTTAATGAGCTATTATCATACGTTTCCGTCTCTATTCAAGTCTCAATTAGACTGCATTGTTTTTTATGTGCATTGAAAATAGGCATAATTAAACACTCCACGCGCTGGAGAGTGCTTTTGAAATCGTTTGTGTGTATGTGTATGTCTGTGTGCGTGGGTTTTTTTTCTTCTTTTTTACTTTAATATACTGTACACACTCCCATTAAAGACAATTGTTGATTACCGTCCAGGCTCTTCACCACGTGCATATTCTTTCTAACCCTCCCGAGCTGTAACCAGCTGGCTATCGATTCGTGATGATGCGCGCTCGGAGTTTGCTCATTTAAGCCGATATCGATCCCTCATCTGGAAGCATTAATGGCTGAGTAGAGAGAGAGAGAAACCTAGAGAGAGAGAGAGACATAGAGAGAGAGAGAGAGAGAGATGCTGTTTTCTGTTCCTCGCACTTTATGTGATCTGAACACAGGAGTCCAAAGGCAGAAATATTGAACTTTTGCCAAGATCCTTTTTCTTACACATTCTGGGTCCAGTAAAGAGTGTTTGCTATGTGTGTGTGTGTGTGTGTGTGTATGTTTTGGACTTCAAAACATGTGAGGTTTCATTGCTTTCTGATGCAGATCTAAGAGCATTGGTACCTTCATTACCATTTCAGTTGTTGGCCTTTGGGCTTGAGGGCAAAACCCCAAGAGCCTGTGGCGGAGCAACACAAGGCTCTTTTGTAAACACTGCCAATGTCTTGTCAAGTAGAGAGAGAAAGAAAGAGAGAGAGAGAGAGAGAAACCAAACACTACACAAAAACACACAGGAGCATATCTACATGCACATGCAACCATTCATCATTCTTGCAGCCTTAGCTCGGGATATTGCCATCCGTACGAATTCCTAAGAATCTCGGCCCAGTTTTATAGCCGGGAGAATAATATAGGTTTAAAAGCGAATGTAAACTCCAGTGCATCGCCTCATCGCCGGAACACTGCCGCCGACTAGGACATTGGAAATGACTCCAGAAGCTGATGTTTCAATCTCCGCTTATAAAAAACCCTCGTCTTATGAAATGGGGTGCTGTTGCGGCAATTCCTCTTCTGAATTCTGAATTATAGAGACGAGCTATTCCAGTTCATGACAGCCACCGTAGAGACCCTTATCACTGATTTAATATCCTACAGGTGGGAGAAATACGGGGCTGCGCCTGCATGATCTATAGTCCATGAATGCTGAGCTTTCGGGTTCTGCATATAAACAGGCAATTTGTTTCGACCAATAATAGTCAGACGGGGTTGTTGGAAGAGGCGGCGGCGCGCATGCTGGAAGTGCTGAGACGGAGAAAGAAAACAAAGACGAGCATTGAGGGCTTGTTAGGCTGGACAGAGCCGCAGCACCCAAGTGCCCTGACCCCGTACATCCCTTAGTACCACAGTGCGCTGATTCTCCGCAATAAGAAACCCATTCAAATGTTTTACATACTTGCTTCAATAAACACTTAGATATATGATTGTTTTTTTGCTTTTTGTTTTATTTTCAGCCAAGACTAAAGGCCAGCTGATTTATGTTTCATTTCGCACCTTTCATATTTGCATTGCAAAATATGCGATCTCAAATGATCTGGTGTGCTCTGCCTACTCTTACATGTTTTCTGTTTTTCCTGATAGCTTTACATCTTTCAAAGACTACTAGGTAATTCACATTAAAAGGTTTAAGTACTTTCAAGTGGGTGAACCTCCCTGTCACTAGGGGGCTCCCACATTAAGCTGCTACTACCACGCAGTCGGGAGGGCCGAAGACTATCACGTGTTTCTTCTGAACCGCAGGACGCCAGACGACCGCATCTTTTCGAACTGCTTGCGCATGCACCATTGAGGGCGGTGTAACACACTCGGAGGACAGCGCTATGCGCTCCTTCCGCTTGCGTGAGCTCACAGATGCCCCTGATTGGCTGTAGAGCCGTGATCATCCCTCCCCTTAGAGAGAGCTCTGCGAATCAGCTCCCTCTAGACCTCCGACTGCGAGAGGTTACAGCATCACCCGGGAATCAAACTCGCGATCTCCGAGGTTGCTGCTGATGTTGTTACATAAACATCTAACCTTTAAATTGTATCAGCTCGAAGTTTGCATCATGTTGCAGTAAAACATTTGTTCCCATTACTTTAATTTAATCTACTGTATATTATAATACAATTTTCTATGAAGAAACGAGACGGCATGGTGGCTTGATGGTTAGCACTGTCTCCTTGCGCCTCCAGGGTGCAGATTAGGCTAACTGGCGTTCCCAAATTGCCCGTAGTGCATGTGGGTGTGTGTATACACCCCCCCCCCCCCATGTCCTAAGTCTCCCGGGATAGGATCCAGGCCCCCGCTGTAACCCTGTTTACAAGATAAAGCGATATAGCTGATGAGTGAGTGAGTGAAGAAATGATGGAACTTTTGCACAGTGCTCCTGAGACGCTGCTAAACATATCTCTCTACTGTTGAGGTCAGTGCGACAATTCTGCTCCCTCTTTCTCTTTAGTAGCAAATGACAATTGTGACAAGGTGGTTTCAAACAGGAAGTAGTTTGGCCAAAGTATAATATTATTAGTAAGAGTATACAGTATGAATATACTCAGCAAAAAAAGAAACGTTCTCTGACTTTCAACTGTTTTTACTTTCAGTAAACTTAATGTATGTATTTATGTAATAATGTATTTGTATGAACACTAAAAGAGTCAACACCATAAGACATAAACTAAAAATGTTTCACAATGTGTCCCTGAATGAAGGGAGGCTCAAAATCAGTCAGTACCAGTCAGTATCTGGTGGCCACCAGCTGCTTGAAGTACTGCAGTGCATCTCCTCCTCATGGACTGGACCAGATTTGTCAGTTCTTGCTGTGAGATGGAGGGATTGTGTGTTCCTGGTGTGACTCGGGCAGTTGTTGTGGCCATCCTGTACCTGTCACGCAGGTGTGATATTCGGATGTACCCATCCTGTGCAGGTGTTGTTACACGTGGTCTTCCACTGCGAGGATGATCAGCTGTCCTTCCTGTCTCCCTGTAGCGCCGTCTTAGGCGTCTCACAGTGCGGACATGGCGATTTATTGCCCTATAGCCACATCAGCAGTCCTCATGCCTCCCTGCAGCATGCCTAATGCATGTTCACGCAGATGAGCAGGGACCCTGGGTGCATCTTTCTTTGGGTGTTTTTCACAGTCGGTAGACAAGTCTCTTTAGTGTCCTGCGTTTTTAGAACTGTGACCTTAAATGCCTACTTTCTGTAAGCTGTTAAGGTCTTAACGACCATTCCACATGTGCTTGTTATTTAAATGATTATGGTTAATTGAACATGCATGGAAAACATTGTTTAAACCCTTTACAATGAAGATCTGTAAAGTTATTTGGATTTGTACAACATTATTGTTGAAATACACAGTCCTGAAAAAGGGGCGTTTCTTTTTTTGCTGAGTGTATATATATATAATGGTTATGTAGATGGGAGAAAATGTCACGTCCTCATATGAGGACATTCAGATCTCAAGAGATCCCGATAATTTCGTAGCTTTTAAAATGTACATCTAGCAAATTTCCTTCTGCAACATTTTTTTTTATTCTATCTCCACCTCCAGCTGCTTTGATAATGTGTTCAGTACCAGAAATCATTCACTACTTTGTAATGTACAGCCATGGGATATTCGGATACTTTTGTATTTTGATCATTTCACCTTCACCTTCACCTTCACCAACTACTACGAGCAAATGAACAAACCTTCGCCAGTTGCTACAAAAAGATTTTTTTTATTTTTATTTATTTTTTATTCTTTGCCACTTTTCTTCCTGATAGGCTTGCAATATCATTTGATCTCGATTTTATCTTCAAAAGATAATCACCAATTATTTACCTTTCGTTCAACTGTAAGAGATTCTTGCTGGGGTGTGTACAAACTTTGGCCTCAGCATTCCTCCGTTTCTAGCTGCACACACAGACTTAAATAATTATGGTCTCGCTCATGAGACTAAAGTTTCATTCTTTTCCTCCTACTCCAACTTTCTTTAACTAATGAGTGGCCAGTGGAATTGTGGGAAGCAAGCAATCCCTTAATGCAAGCGAGCCTCTAGATCTGACTCCATGCTTATTTTGGCGCACTTAGCTTTAACAAGTTCTGACGCATAAAAGCAAAGTTTTTAATACCCAAATGTGCCATATCATTCGAGAATGCACCGTGTTGTGAAAGAAAAGCACATCAATTTTTATTTTACAATGTCTTTAAAGTTGAAATTAAAAAAAGTCAACATTTTAACAGACTCTTGGATTCGGATTTATTGCTTTAGGATGTGCATATGTTACGCACCGACGATGGAGAAACTCTCGTTTTTGTTTGCTTTCTCCAGAATTTCCAGTTTCCTCACACCTCTCAAAACGTGCTGGCAGGTTTACTGCCAACTCTAAACTGTCCCTAGGTGTAAATGATTGCGCTATGGGCAGGCGTTTCTATCCGGGATGCCTTCCCGTCTTGGGGAACAGCTCCGCATCCGTTGTGAACACGACAGGCTTACATCATTTCGATTTATTTTTTCATTAGCTGAGCAGAAAGGATGAAGGGATATTTTCTATAACAGGTAGGAATTGCTTATTGGATAAATATTTAAAAATATACAGTATGTAGAAAGCTCTAGTTTGGTGCTGTCATGTTTAATGTGCTGCTTGAAGTGTAAGTGTAGAAGAATTACTGTCACTTTATCAATACAGATAAGTGATGTCGCACTAATGGCTTCACAAAGGGGAAAAAAAATGCCATTTAATCAGCATTATCTTATTCATTTAGATGAGACTGAAAAATCTATTTAGTCTCAAAGTCTAAATAATACTTTAGTATTTTCCCCAAAATGTTGTACTCTCCACCCATTAAATATGCAATTAATCATCGGTGAAGGGCTTTTTTTTTTTTTTTTCTTTTAAACAAGTCGATCCTTTAAAATAATGTGTCAGCAATTAATGCCTCAAGCACCAGGATTCCTGCAGTTTTCACCTTGCCCAGGCTGCAGAATGTAGAGCTTGGCATAAGTCCTGCCTTCCTCCTGCGTGAGTCAGGCAGTTGAAGTTCACACAAGAGGCCTTTGTATGCTGTCCAGATGGGCTTACGTGTCTGGGAACTTCACCCGGCGCTCACTTTTCCCCTCAAGACTTCCTTTTCCCCGTGATCTCTCTCGCTCTGAACGTGTTGGAGCGAAGCCAGGGCGAGCCGATACAGTCGTTCCAACTCGGGGATTATGTCAGACGTGGCAAATACTGTACACGGTCGATGCTTTGTTTGTGTTTTCCTGTTTATGATCGTGCAACTGTACGATCTGACAAGCGCTCGTGAATGCTGAGTTGCATTTAAATACCCCGAGCGGTCTTACAAGTTAGTCTTTATCATTTCCAATTACCAGATTTTGATGCAGACAATAAACCATGTTTTATACTGACTCTGATTGCAGTAAATCTCTGAATGAAAGCCACGCTGTCGTAACGGCTTTACGACCTGCATTAACTCGACAGCTTTGCAGGTTCATAGGTTATGCCGGGTGCTAAGCCGAGTGGATCAGGTCTCGCCGTCTTGCTTTGTGTGTAGGGTCAAATGTTAACTGCCCACCAGATAATTTGTTTCCCACAATAATGGTCCAGCACACTCTGTTCTGCTCGTGGATCATTTACCATTATTTGTTTATTGACTTTTTATGTCGTCAGAAGCCACGACGCGTACATCTGCATCGCCGAGTTAGGGGCTCCATTATTAATGTGGCAATTACACGCGAAATGAATGGCGAATGTTAATAGATTTATCTTGATACTTTTCACTGCTTGGGAATAACAGACCTTTTAATTGTATTGCAAACAGAGGGCAACACACATACAGTACACACACACGCATACATACAGAAGTGCTATTTGCTCGTTTGTTCTTCGAGTATGCTTGTACACACACTCTCTACCAAAGCAGTGGTGTTGTGGCCTGAAATAATTGATGTCATGCATGCTGGGTTAAATTGGATTGTTATTGCACAGGTACTTGGAATCGCTCGAATAAAAGCGGAGATACAAATGCAGCCAAAAATGAACAAAGTAGGAGAGGGTTTGGGTATTAAGCAGAATGTTGCTTATTATGGAAAGAGTCAGTGGGGGATGCATTTGCATGGCTCTCTGCAGAGGAAAGCTGTATAAACTAATGATGTGCGGTACAGCTAAGGAGAAAGCAATTATAAACAAGGAATTCTTGGAACAAACAGAAGCCGAGTGAAAGACAGGAGAAAATTTCTGAGCTGAAAATAAGCAAGGCATCTGATGTGCCAGCGTCCTCTGATCGGCGTGTTTTATTCAAACTAACATTTAAACTTAATGGTTTTTTTTTTTATTGTTGTTAAAAAATAAAAACCTGTATAAAAAAAAAAAAAAAACTAATTAAGAGCGAGAAAAATGTTATTAAATTAAGGGAGAAAGAAAAATCCTAAAACATGGCGTTCTTGAGTTGCTGTGAGTTTCTCTGACGAGCCTGTTATAGTAATTCCCAGTAATTTAAAATCAGAGCTAACCGTGTTTGACTTACCAGGAGTTTCCGGACGCTGAAGTCATTCTCCAGCTCAGTTACATCATTGTTCTCTCAAAAGAGAAGCCAAGCTTCATAAAAATTCAGTGCTTGCAAAATAGTCGGCTAACATTAGGGAGTTGGGGGTAGAGAACTCAATTCAGACCGATTGGTTACCATGCTCAGAGAACACTTTAAAATTGTACTGTGGTATCACTATACAGTAGTTTAGCACTGTAGTATTAACCTGGCACTTTAGACGCACCTATGTTAGGCACCATAGGACTTTACAGAGTGCCAGGTCAGGTACTATGGCACTTGAGTGGTATTACAGGGTGGGCCATGGATACACCTTAATAAAATGGGAATGGTTGGTGATATTAACTTCCTGTTTGTGGCACATTAGTATATGTGAGGGGGAAAACTTTTCAAGATGGGTGGTGACCATGGTGGTCATTTTGAAGTCGGCCATTTTTGGATCCAACTTTTGTTTTTTCAATAGGAAGAGGGTCATGTGACACATCAAACATTGGGAATTTCACAAGAAAAACAATGGTGTGCTTGGTTTTAACGTAACTTTATTCTTTCATGAGTTATTTATTTATTTATTTATATATTTATTAATTATTTATTTATTGTGTTGGATTGTCAATGCAACCCTCTTCTCCCAGTGTGTGAAGAGTGGGAGAAGAGGGTTGCATTGACAATCCAACACAATGGGCAGCACATTGAACATATTTTATAACTTATTTATAACATTTTATAACTTAATTAATAAACTTGTGGTATGTACCACCAATGTACTCTCACTGAAGTGCCATAAAACCATACTTGGCATATACATTTACTCTCTATCTATGGTGAATTCTATAGGTGAAATTGCGAAATGCATTTTTCAAAGGAAATAATGTAAATGCAGATAATCTGTTCCACCCACCCAAAAATATTATCAATAACACTTTAATTAACTATTTTTGCATATATAAACAATACAAACATTTAGAAAAGACATATAAATTAAGTAGAATATGAAATAAATAGATATTAAACCTGAATTAACCTCAATTTATAATTCTTCTTAGCACCGCCGTACATGAACTTAGCCGGCATTTGGTTCGGCTTGGTTTGTTTGCTTGTATGCCAAAAATTCTTCCTATGAGGATGAAAATTTCTGTAAATACTGTACAATATTAGATATGTTAGTATATGCTACTGGTATGGTATAATACGCTGAACTTTGATAGCCACAGTGGTACACAACATACCGTACTATAGTAGATGTACCATTGTACCACAGTATGTACCATGGAAGAACCATATTACAGGTACATTTTCGAATTCTTTATGGGCCATACCAGGTGGGCTTGTTTTGTTCAGGCGTATAGCTAGCTAGCTAAATTTAACCAGCTAGCCTGGTACCTTCAGCCTCAAAGCTACATAAATCACTACATTTTAAACAAGGTCTCCCTAAAACAAGATTTGCCAAGACAACTAAAGCTAGCAGAAATGGTTCATAATCACACAAAGCTATTGGCAACAAGCTAGTCATCTAACTGTAGTTAGCTAGCTAATAGCCAGAGCATAGAATTCAGATTGCATAGCAAAATACACAGACTATAAGGACAGACAAAATAAAGATTGTTTGATTTAAACACACACACACACACACACACACTGGAAGCAGACCAGGTGTGCTTGTTTTGTTGATTCTTTTAGTTAATTAGCTGATTTAGCCATCAAAGCCAGACACAGCACAAGTGCTTATGTTTTAGCTAGCTAGTCACCTACAGTACATTAGCTTAAAGAAGTTCAGCATTAGACAAAGTAAATAGTCTTTGTCTAAAGACTTGTCTCCGTTATCCAACTAAGGTAAATGGGGAAAAAAAATTCAATTCAGTTAACAAAATAAACAACAAATAGACACCATTGCTGAACAAGGTGTGTTTGTGAGCACTTTTATTTTCAGGCTTGTAGCTAGCTCAGCTAATCTGCTATCATAACACTCCGAACCAAACAAAGCACTGCAGAGAGCATATAAATTTACTCCATGTACAATTTACTCCCTTTTCTTTAAGTAAAACAGTTGTGTGTTAGCTGGCTAGCCTGATAAAAGGTTCTAAATCTCAAGCTCTTGATAAAGATGAGATTATCTGCTAAGATTGCGACGCTTCCATAGCATAAACAGGAACCAACTTCTAAGTGTATTACTCTTTAATGTCATAAAGAATGTTGAAACAGAGCTACAAGTGCAGTGTGCTGTTTTCTCAATCGGCTAGAATGCCTACACTTGAGCTAAATATTCGCAATTTGCACTTAAAAGAAGGACGCGTATTGAACTGTACATCTGCACCTATGCAGCACGGGCTTATGTACATTTCCCTTTTGACTTTGACTTTCACCCACACACATAAACACTTACTCATATTTTCCTCTTTTATTTTCTCTCTCTTTCATAACTGCAGGCACGCGCACACACACACACACACACACACACAGACAGACACACACACACACACACACACAGACACACACGCATGTGCCAACGCAAACTGCAGGTGGTGGTAATCTAAATGCCTGTGTTATTATTGAAGCAAAGTAGACACTATTAAGTAGACACTATTAAGTAGACACCATTATCCTTAAGCGTTCCTTAAGTTGTCTCTTTGGAACAAAAATGTTTTTGGAAGTCTATGAATTTTTAATTAACCCCAAAAAATTCCTTAAAGAACCTTGATGATGATATATGCAGACAAAAAAAAAAGTATGATATTTGTAAGTCACATGTTCATGATGCTTTCTCCCCCCTCTCACTACAGACAAACAAAGGTGATGCCCTGGCCAACCGAGTTCAGAACACATTGGGTAACTATGATGAGATGAAGGAGCTCTTGACCAGCCATTCTAACCAAAGCCACCTGGTGGGCATCCCTAAGAACTCAGTTCCACAGACCCCAGTGGAGAAAACTGACCAGCCCACCTTCTTCACCGAAGCTCAGCGTGGCAGAGCCGCCTCATCTCAGCCAGCCAACCAAACGACCTCAATGCCTCCTCCACCTACCACCAACATGGCAGGTCCAAGCATCCTTCATGGACACCAGAGCACCAAAAAGTCCCGTTCCTCTGACTGGTCTAGGGGCGCACACGGTCCAGGTAGCTGCCAGGCGACACAAGCCGCCAGCCGAGGAAAACAAAGCTCCAGTGGGCATGAACAGGAACAGGGTGACTCGAGCCCTGGTACTTCATCCATGTCCACGCACCCCAGCAGGAGGCATGGGCAGCCAGCCAAAGTGCCCACTGTTGTCAGCTCACCCTGTGAGCAGGACTCAGGGTCACCAGTGGCCTCGACTTCTCTGGTGCCCGGTGGTCTGTCCACGCCAACATTCCCCCAAGGACTGCACTGCAAGCCCAGCAGCGGAGGACAGCAGAAACCCACCGCCTATGTCCGACCTATGGACGGCCAGGACCAGGCACCCAGTGATTCTCCTGAGCTCAAGCCCACTCTGGAAATCACGGATGGATATGGCGGAACCCCATTTACAAGCCTGATAGATGGAAAAGGCAACACAGTAGGGAGCAAGGGCAAACTTCCCAAGCTGACTCTCCCTCAATCAGGGGAGGTGAGTACTGATTTTTCTACTTGAAACATTTCTTGCAGATGCTAAAACCATTTTCTTGCTCTCGTTTGGATTCCATGGTAGTCAGGGAAAAACTGGCAGCTCGGTTCTGGCTTTCTTCTAGCTAAATCTGTTTTACATTGATATCTGGCACAGTGAGGGGTTGACATAAGGGCGTAGGTTGTTAATAATTAGCTAAACAACCTCAGGCTTTCACAGTTTACCACTACGTGGGTAAGCAGGCCTGCCCATCACTTTCCTATTGTTTGAACACCGGGTTCACGCTTTGATGTGAATTCATCATTCTGTGCCCAACTCAATGGAAATTCTCACTAATTACTTTAAATCTTTGCATTTATTAAATATAAGACCTGGTTTATTCCTTTTTGGTGGAAGTTTTGGAAATTCGTCATGCATGGAAGTACGTGCAGAATATCAGTATTAAGGAACGCTTTAGACATTTGTGTTTGTGTTTGTTTATCTTTCTTTTGGAGGCTATAAATGCTAGGAACAGCACACTTGTTTGCTCAAAAATCATATGAATGGCAGTGCTGAGCAGAATAGTTGCTCCAGTGTTTTCCTGTAAGTAGGTGTATGCTTGTTAAACATGCTCCAATTAGAGCAAATTTGCAATAAAATGTTTTTTTTTTTTTTTTTTTTTTGGTACTTAAATCTCCAGGTAGCCTACAGTGGGAGCCTTGAGGAAACAAAAAACTTTTTTGTCTGTCAGGCATTTTGGAACGGTTCCATCTTTTTATATGAAACAGTATATTATAGGTACAAACTAAAACTAGACAAAGTGTTGTTTCTATTATACCACAGCTGTTTTTTAAGCTGTTTATCATCTAAGAAGCATGTATTTGTTATCGATTATTCTATTACAACTACGAACGATCATTCCTCTTACCACTTGCTAATGTTTCCTGACACCGGAGACTCCTTAATCAACTTAATCAATACTTTATGATCGATCAGATTAAGCAGTATGGCTTATAATGTACAGTATAACATGGTTTAAATTGCGTGATCAATAATCATGATTTCAGCATTAAGCTAAATGTTTATGATCATCATTTCAGCTTTTCTTCAAGCTGAAAGATGAAACCCCGGGCATATATATATATATATATTTTTTTATGTAAACTGTAAACAAACCCTTTTGTAAGACCTGTCACTGAGTTGTGTATTCAAATTCTGATCTCTCTCTAGGGATTTTAAACCTAACCCCTTTAGAACACTTAGATTTACTGGAGTACTTTTCTTTCTCTCTCTCTCTCTCTCTCTCTCTCTCTCTCGCTCTCTCGCTCTCCGTCTTCCAGACTGGAGAGGCCCAGCATAAGTTGTGTATTAAGCCTGGTGGAGGTGAAAGCTGCAGGAAGCTTTATCACTAGCTCATTTGTGCGCCTGACACTTAGAGAGCGGAGTCGTGCTGACCTGGCTCGGGGCGTGATACCTGAGCCGTGCTGAAAGCTTTTTACAAGCCGTGCCGTGTAGCCCCCTCTCTCTACACCGCTGCCAAAGGGAACATCTGATCCTGTGGTTCCCTGCAGGGAGAAACGAGCTCATTCGATAGGCCAGGATGGCCCTTAAGGACAGGGGAAAGCAGACATGAAGGATTCGGACAGCAGGAGGGAGGAGGTGAAAGATAACGGTCTGGAGCTGTGTAATAGAGTTGTAATTATCACATCGCTAGCGCTCATAAAGGCGACTCTCATGAATCGTTTCCACTTTGACGCCGTCTTTTTGCTCATCGGCGGAGATATTTCCTCAAAGTAGCTGGATTTTTTCCCCCCTTACTCTAAAGTTTCTCAGCTCACGGCTGTGTGCGTTCGGAGTAAGTAAACCAAATACTGGGAAAAAGCCGAGGTAAACAAGGATGGCATATGATTGAACAGGTTGACTCTGCGCCATCCAGCCACAGAGAGACAGCCAGCTGTTCGCTCTCTTTGTTCTGCTGTGAATTTGAAGGCCATCGGGCTTAAAATTGCACCAAATCCCATCTTGGAGCATATGGTGCACTCGTATTGTACAGCTAAGCATGTGGCAAGAATGGAAACCTGGGGAATTTTGATTGCTCTCCGAGTGGCCTCGGAGCGGTCGACTCACAGGAAAATAGAGATGGATGTTGTTGTTGGACCCGCATACTCTTGCTCTGTATTTGTGTCTTATTCTGTCTTTCCCTCTGTACCCCCTTTACCCCTCCTCTCGTAGATGAGTCACTGCCTCAGTGAACAGAAAGAGGCTGAGAAAGAGAACGTCTGCATGTGACAGAGAGAGAGAGAGAGAATAAGATGCATATATTTAAATAGAGAGAGAGAGAGAGAGAGAGAGAGAGTGAAAGACAGTCAAGCGAGAGGAAGGTAAGATGGTGAGAGACTGAAATAGCTCTCAGGAGAAAAGGCAGCATCTTCAAGGACACTGATTTGATTCCCCACCCCCCCGAACACACCTCGCTCAGCTTTGCTTTGTTAAAGAGAGGATTCAGTTTTAGTGGTTCCCTCGGGACCTGCCGCCATTCTGTTGTTCTGCCCAATTATTATTCCAGCTCGCTTTAAGTCACATTTCTCCAGCCTCTTTCCGGTTGAGGTGCAGGAGCACAAGCGATTGCTGATCGTATATAGTCTCAGAGGCTTTCCTCCTCTTCCTGTGTTAAAGTCTCACCTAAGCAGATGCTGTGTTGGTGCACTTGGGAAGAAGTGCCAGCTTATTAATTGCTTAAAAAAATACCCCTGTAGCTTGGTGCCATTATTTGAACTTGTATACAGTGGAACTCTGGCATACAAATGAATTATGCATGATGAATTTTTGACTTAAGAATTAAAAATTTGTAAGTAACTTGCATTGGCGTACAATGAACAAACCAACCACAGAACGCCAGTTAAGGTGTGTGTATGTCCCAGAGCCGTTCAAAACTTGTTTGCGCCAGTGGAAAGCCAAGTATTGTCAGCGACACCAGCGTTGCTTTTGGGCTTTTTTGTTTTCTTTTGTAATATTGGTAATATTTTTGGGTGGCTGGAACGAGTTATCTGCATTTACATTATTTCTTATGGACAAATTTATATCACAATTTTCGCCTCCAGAACTAATTAAATTCGTATACTGAGGTTCCGCGCCCAGGCTTTTGGTTGTGAAAGGCGTTAAATGTTGTCCCTTAACACTGGCCCGCTGCAAAATATTTTGACAGGGTAAGAGCTCGGCGCAGCGATAAGACGTCGCTAAATGGCTTTGGAAGTGTTCTGTTATCATCTGCTCTATTGATTAGTGGCAAGTGTTTTGGTGCTTACTGTGAAAAGCTGGCCAAGTTTCTGTCTATTTTTTTTTTCATTATTATTATGTTTTTTTGGATGGGTGTGTGAGGCATCAACAGAAAGATAAGACAATTGTTCTTTCCAAAAAAACAGTCATTTTCAAAAATGCACTCAGCATTATTTAGGCTTCTTGTTGGGAAGTCAATAACTAGTGGAGAATTTTTTTTGGTGTGCTACGTACTGTAATGGGAAAGGGATTCAGGATACAGAGGTGAATTTGTTGACCTTTGATTATCAAAATGGTATCATTTATCAAAAATTATATACTATATAGGGTGGGTGTGAGTGTATTTATTTATGCATGTTGCAAAACAACTATGTTTAATATTTAAAGGATTGGGACTAAACAGCTGTGTGGCTATAAGAAATGATTAGAAAAAATGCTAGAGAGCATAAAGATTGGACTTTGGGGCAATGCAAAAAGGACAGATGGTCTAATGAGTTCAGATTGACCCTATTTCATAGTGATTGGTTTGTCAGGATAAGAAGGAAAGTGCATGAAGTGATGTACAGTATACTGTAGTTGCCACTGTAGAAGCCATAAACAGTCATAACCTGGGTTGCTTCAGCTGGTCAGGACTACACTCAACAACCTTATGTGGCAATAAACTCAAGTCAGCTGACGACCTTAATGGACTGAATGTTACATGGTTATCACATCAACTCATTATTTCAAATTGTGAAAGAGTTGTTCTGGGAGCATGATGAATCTTTTTTTACGCACCACATATTCTTTTTTACAAAATATGTATCTGGTTTATAATATGTTTCGCAATATATTAAAATATACTGTTTAACATGTGATGTGTTAAAGGGACCCAGTTTTATGTTCTGCATTAAAACGAAGCAGGTTCACATTACACAGTATTAACAACAGGCTTTTACTTTGTTAGAGTACTCACTTGTATAGTGACGTTTTCTGCGATGTCAGTAACACATGTAAATAAACAGTAATTAAGCATCACTTTATTATATAATAATAATAATAATAATAATAAAAATAATAATAATAATAAGAAGAAGAATACGTGATTTATGTACGTAGCTGTACTGTAGGATTGTTTTATTGTCCCATGGCCTTCATTATTAGGTTTTGTATGTTTAAACATTATTTATTGTGTCTTTGAAATACATTTCATGGCCAAAAAACACACACACAAGTGAAATTTTTATGTATTTATCCATTTGTTTAATGAAAAAAATATGTCTGTATGCACATAATTATTCTAGTATTAACCCTTATTACTCGGGTCACTTGTGGTTTTGGAAATGCTAACGTTAGTCAATTCAGGCCTCGTTTCTCTCTCTCTCTCTCTCTCTTTCTATCTCTCTCTCTCTCTCTCTCTCTCAATTTTATAATCACAACAAGCCTAAGTACTTAATCCTAGCAGTTTTCCAATGAGCTCATTCAATGAATCATAATAAGCAAGCAGCTGTGAGCTTCTCTCATAAATATCCTTAGTAGAAAAACCAAGCACTGACGAGACCTGACTATTCGCTGACCTCATTTCTGTGCATCGCCGCAGCGATGATGTAATAGCGAGAGCTCACCAGCAGACAAACAATCATCTGTTTGCTCTGTGTAATCAGATAGAACTGTTTAAATGGCATCCATGTCACGCCATACCATCTTCCCTCGGCCTTCCTCGTCCGTGCCGCGCATAACGCCGGCGGTACCGGTGCGAGAAACACCCCAGTGGAAAAGAAAGCGTGATTAGCATTAGCATTTACTATGGAAACTACAATACACTTACCCCTTTAATTAGGGGTTAATACTATTTATTACCGAAGATGCTTTTTTTTTTTTTTAATAATAAAAAACTACGGAAGAGATTTTAAGGTGGACATATTAAATTTATAGGGGCTTGGAGTTTCTCTGTAACGTTATGTTAAAAAAAAAAGGTACTAATGGTTTGTTGAATGTAAAATGTAAATGTTTTTCATTTCATTAGCTATAAATATTACAGTAACTAGAACTATTCAGGAAATATTAGAATATTATAATAATAATAACTATAGTGAAAACTACGATATACACAGTTGCTATAACAATAAGTATGACTACAGCTATAAGTATAACTGTAATTATAACTATACAGCAAATGTATAACTTATATAACTATTATGAGAACTATGTTTAGTATAACTGCATTTTCAACATTTTTCAACTATCAATGAAATAATTAAAACTATAACCTATAACTAACCTATAATAATTGAACCTATAACTACTGTATATAATATAAAGTTTATTACACATTTATTTTTAAATGTTTCTAGAGCCAAAATAAATTTTTTTAAAGACATCCAAGTTCTAAAAATCTCAAAACTTGAATTATTTTTTTTTTTGTTGCTTACTTTAACAATATTATTTTAACTGTTTTATTTGAAGTTTCACTCTGGCATGCCGCCCCCACTTTGTTATTCCAAAATCAAAGGGTGTGCACTTTTTTAAGCAGTTACAACCCGGCACATTTGAAATGAGCTGATCCGTAACAACTGGTCAACCATTCCTGACTGCAGCCCACAGCATAATACGGCATTGTACCTCGCCACAGTCTCCTATAGCACTCCATCACCGACAGCCTGGGTTATTAAAACAGCTTTTGGCATCGGAGGCAGAGAAATCTTTATCTCGCACGGAGCCTGGCTTCCCATCGCTGGACAGGAAGCCATTTCCAGGAACATTTGATTAGACCGCACTGCCAAGACTCACAAAGCGAGACGCCACTTCCCTGTAGTAAGCATCCTCACTTGCACTGAGTCATCTGCTGCCTGGCTCTTCCCGCCTATCACAAACGACTCCATGTGTGGGGAAAGCGCGGCTCATACCGCACCACGGCGCATTAGAATGATTCATGCTAATGGGATTATGTTGGGTAAATACCCACTGAAGTGTGGTTTTTGGAGACAAGACTATTTTACTTGCACTGGGTTGCATATGGGAAATGGTCCATTTGAAATATGCATGTGCAATTGCTAATGTGATAGAATTTCTAATGGGTACGCTAAAATTTTACCACCAATGTGGCCATGCAGCAGGGGTTTTCACGATCAATGCTTTCTTTTTATCTGTTTTTTTTTTTTTTTTTTTTTTAATATTGGTTTATGCATCATATTCAGAGTATATTCATACAAATGTTACATCACAAATTGCACTGACAAAGCTCCTGGTACTCGGAACCAAATTTCAAACATGCTTTAGTTGATTTCCAGAGCTCCCCGTTCAAATTATGTAATATTAAACTTGTAATGTTTATAATGTTTTAATCTGAATGCAGTGTGATTACTCTTTTAAAAGCTTTAAAGCTCTTTTTAAGCTTTAATTTGCATGACATATAAAATAATTCAATCATGTTTACATTTCCATGCACAAAATATGTGCAAAAAAAATCTTGTAATTAATTATAATTAATTACCAAAAAAAAATCTAATTAAGCACATACATTTTCTAAACCGCTTATTCTGTATATGGCTGTGGGAGGCCTGGAGCCTATCCCAGTGGACATGAGGCAGGATACACCCTGGTTGGGGTGCCAGTCCATCGCAGGGCACACACGCACACATAATCACACACTCACTCACACACTACAGGCAAGTGGGAAACTCCAGTAAGCCTAATCCGCAAGTCTTTGGACTGTGGAAACTGGACGAAAGTCAAACCGGGACTTGTAATGACATTACTTATAAATGAAGAAATAAAACCGATTGACTTCAAGCCTTCAAGCACGGTACGTTGATGAGACACCGGTTGCACATTGCAGGAACTCGGCTCACCTCTCTACAAGCCATTTTTGTTGAAGGAGTTCCTGGGAGGCCAGTGTTTCATGGCTCATGCACACTCACAAATGGCTCTACCTAGTGAAAGGCTAGAAAGGTAGAGAAATTACTATTCTGCTTGTTTTTTACTCTCATAACTATGATAACGGGCGGCGTGGTGGTGTAGTGGTTAGCACTGTCGCCTTGCACCTCCAGGGTCTGGGTTCGATTCCCCGGCCAGGCTCGATTCCCGTCTCTGTGTGCATGGAGTTTGCATGTTCTCCCCGTGCTTGGTGGGTTTCCTCCAGGTACTCCGGTTTCCTCCCACAGTCCAAAGATATGCAGGTTAGTCTAATTGGCGTTCCCAAATTGCCCGTAGTGTGTGATTGGGTGTGTGAGTGTGTGTATGTGTGTGTGCCCTGCGATGGATTGGCACCCTGTCCAGGGTGTACCCCGCCTAGTGCCCGAAGTCTCCTGGGATAGGCTCCAGGTCCCCCGCGACCCTGAACACAGGATTAAGCGGTATAGAAAATGAATGAATGAATGAATGAACTATGATACCGGTTATTCTGCACTAACAAAAGTCCTGGTTTGACTTGAACACCCCTCATATTTTGTTGACTGTCAACAAGATACAGTAAAAAAATTATACAAATAATAAATAAATAAATAAATAAATAAAATAATAATAGAACACTCATGATTGTATATGAATATATGGAATTATACTGTATTTATATGGATTATGAAGATAATTAAACCACATTATCCACTCGTTAAAAAAAAAGCACTTGATCCAGTATATTCTCTTATTTTTCAGTTTATTAAGTTGAACCGGTTTCTCAGATTTTAGATATAGACTCCAGGTCTTCTCTGATGTCCTCAGTGAGAAAAAAAGGACTTTCTGTGAAGCTTAGTGCAACATTTGTATATTTAAAATCAGTCCCAAAAGGCATTTTAATGCTTTATTTTTATATTTATATATTTACAAATTGACCAAATTATACATTTCAGCACTGGGGGTTGTGCTCTTCGCTTCAATTGGAATCACGTTCATTAGGAGACGCTCTTTAAGTATTAGGACGCTGTATTAATCTTTTGCCGTTGAATAAATACTGTACATGGTAATATACAGTATATATATATATATATATAGCTACAATACTCGTATTCGTGATGAGTGTATGTAAATATCCAACCACAACTGTACATACTTTATACATATAGAGTGCTCAGGTTTTAATTGGGTGATCGTATCATCCAGTGTTGGATTGTGAGTCTACACTTAATGTCAATCTAACTGGAGCTTCTTGATAACAGCACCATGAAATGTCTGACTCGCTCAATAAGGGACGTTTTATACGCTCTTGTTTTGATAAGCTCTGGCATAGACGTGTTCGCTGTTCGCTGATGTCAATGGGACGTTTGGGACTTTTCTCTTGGATGAAAGCCAGCACCTGTTTTGTCTCTGTGGTATTTACACCCCGTGTGTACTGTATGTAGGCCAGCGCACTGGGACTTGCTACGCCACACCAGAGCAGGGTGCCGAGATTCCCGCCACGCCGTCCTTCACGTCAGCTAACAAGCAGCTAGTGGACCGTTTCTTTCTTTCTTTTTTCTTTTTCTTTTTGGGGGAGGGAGAAGTTCCTGTATGCTGGAAAAGTGCGTAGGAGTGTAAATCAAATTGTTAGACAAATCAATAAAAAGCTGCGTTTCAGTTTCCTACCCAAATAGGCTTACATGCTGTCACTCTATTAATACCACTTGAGCTGCTTTGCTCGTTTCCCATTATGTTGAACATGTTCAGAGTCAGAGAGCTTTACTGAACCACTCAATACAAGAGAATACAGATTAGAGACATGAGGCTGCTTATGTTATACAGCGATAGAGACCGAGCCTGAGTCTAGTCTCAGAAACAGCCTTGATGTATTTGACTTAAAGCTGCAGCTCAGCTTTTTTACGCGCGTTCGTTTCGAAGCTTTCAGCTAATGACGGCATTAGTGAAAGCACTTGGATCTGAGATCTGAAAAACAACAAAACACATTTTCATTCGGTAATTTCTAATGTTTAGATGAAATGGGTGTGTATGTCAAGGGAAATTGACAGAGCTCAGTTCAGCACTCGGAATTGGGTCACAGTGGCTTACCAGCATCTCTCTCTCTCTCTCTCTCTCTCTCTCTCTCGCTCTGTGTCTCTCTGTGTCTCGCTGTCTGTCTTTAGATTTCTTTCTCACATACAAACACGCACACACGCACATCTTTTTCACCTAGTCATGCTTGATGAGCTGTTCTCATCAGCTTTTGTTTAATATCTCAGCAGAATTAATTTGGCCTCATTAAGGCGCCTCCTTTCTGCAAATGTGCCGATATAGCCCGTAATGTGGCTAATAAACATAAAAGGATGTGCTCCAGAGCTTCCTCTCAGCAGACGCCTCCCAAACACCAGCAGACACAACGGTAGAGGAGAGATAGCATGGGAGGAATGATAATGCTGCGGTATGGGGCGGGGGGGGGGGGGTGAAGGATTTCACAATCTCCATTTATTAAACGCCACTCAATCAGTCGATGCAAAACTATTGTGATTTATAATAATCGTGGCAGATTAATCTGGATGTGCTGTAATTACCCAAGCTTTATTTCGCACAGATATTAGTTTGTGTGGTGACTGTTGCACAGTATAATTAAAAACAACACATAACAGGATTTCCCTGAGTCTGACATTTTTTTTTGTTTTACGAAATATGTGCAAATAATATAAAGCTTCTCAAAGTATTGTGTTTATTCTTTTAACTTTATTGTTTTATTTCATTCGTATTATTTGAATTGTTTTATTTTGTTCTGTTTATTTTCTTATTCATTTTGTACTGTGTGTCCAGTTTTATATCCTTTTCTATTCATCATTTATGTATTTATTTATTTATTTATTTTTATTTAGTTTTGTATTTTTAGTTATTTTATATTTATTATTCCCCTCCACCCTTTTTTATCTTGCTTCTTATTATTCATTTGTTTATGTTTGGTTTTGCCTTTCTACTTTTGGATTTATATTGTTTCATTATTTAATCATTATTTTTATTTTGTTTTGTTTCATTGTGGTCTTTATTTTTTTATTTTACTCATTTAGATTTTATTTATTTAGTTTTTTGCCTTTTTTGTTGTTGTTTATTTCCTTTTTTTTAAGATTGGTTTTGGTTTGCTTGTTTTACTTTTTATATTTTATTTTAAATGTGTACATTAAAAAAATTATTGTTTTATTCTTTTTATTTAACCATTTTTTTTTATCTTGCCATTTTTTTAAATCTCATTTAATTTGAATTTATTTTGTTTGGTTTTGTCTGTTTTTTGTTTCATTTATTTATTTATTTGGTTCTTTTATTCTTTCTTTCTTTCTTTATTTATTTGTTTGTGTTTTTTTTTGCTTATTTTGCTGTGTTATACAGTTGCAATTTTTTTCTATCACTTAAATTTTATTGATTTATTTTTAACTATATTCTATTTTATTTTGTTTTATTTGTTTTGTTTGTTTTAATTTATTTTATGTTTTGTTTTGGCTGGTTTTCTGTTTGATTCCTTTTTAATTTGATCATTTTTTAATTTTTTTGTTTTGTTCCGTTTCATTTTTCCGCCACCACCTCTCGGCAATGTTTCTTGTATAAATGACTCTCAGTTTGCCACCGTTCCAGAAACCTGCACTATGGCCTCTCATATTTATTCATAGTTATTCTGCAATAGAAGTGCCTTGCAAAAGCGATTTAAAAAGAAGGTGAAACTCTGGATGCGCGTGTGATTTGTATGCTGAGGCCAGGGCTACGTACATGATGATGTGCCGCCTCCTACCGTAAGTCGGCTTCATTCAGCTCTTCGCACTGACCTTGAGGAACCTGTTCACGTGCATGTAACTGCTGAATAAAGGCCAGCAAGTGTGTGTGCGCGTGCATGTGTGTGTGTGTGTGTATGTGGGAATGGGAGCTAATGAGCTCAGTTCTGCTCTATATACACAGCAGAGCTTCATCACGAGCTCGACCGGGAGCAGCGAGGACACCGATGTACGCTAATCAGACCAGTGCCACTACTCACAGATGTCTGACCCTCAAAGCCGAGTGGAACAGGCAGATGTGCCAGAAAGAAAGTAAGAAAGAAGGAAAGAGACAAGGTTGAAGAGGCAAGATGGAAATCAAGAGAGAAAATTATTAGGAGTCTTTTCCATTGGAAGTAACAGCTGGTATCATTTGCATAATACCCATCAAAAGTCATTTTCTCGGGCTGCTTGTCAAAGCATGATGGGGGGGAAAAAACTTAATACAAAATACTGTTCATTAGAGCTTCCGTGCTCCTCTAAAGCTTTACGATTAGTGCAGTTTGTACACTGGGGTTGAAAAAAAAAAATCTCTCAGCGGTATTTGTACACTAACATATGGAGCTAATGCTATTTTGGATTTTAAGGATTTATAATTAGAAATTTTGCAATTTGTGTTTAAATGTGGAACAGGGATGATTTGTTTTTAGAATATTTTATCACATAGAATATTGTAGTACATGCAGTACTGTAATAAGCATACACACACACACACACACACACAACTTATAAGATATATAAAACTTTATTTTATATAAAAAAAAAAATATATATATATATATAATATAATAAAATATATTTTTCTTTCAATCCCCTCATGCAAAAAACAATGTAAAGACATAATGTAAAGAAATATTTTTATATAAATTCTAAAATGTATACTTATACTGTAAAAATGTGTTATATTAACAAAATATTTTATTTATCTTTATCAATCCAAAAACAACAGCTTTTTAATATGAACTACTGATTGCATTTATTTTTATTTAAAAGGGGATGGGGTGGAATTTAGGAAATATTATATAATATTATATACTGGACATAAGCCAAGTTTAAAAAAAAAAAATTTTTTTGTCGGAATTTTTAATAATGTAAATATGACAAACTTTTGATCAACATTATTTAAAAGTATTAATTAAAGTTATTTATTTATTTCGACTTGATGCATATTTTATTATAAGGACTTGATAGTGATTTCTGACCCCACTAGCTATGCGGTAATTTAGTAAAGCTAACTATAATTTATTTCCATATACACATTTTTTTTACAGACGGTAGAATAATCCCCTCAAAGCCCACTGTTAGCCCTGCCCACGTGTAGTTATATATTATATCCGGTAACCTGTAGCACACTTTTGGCCACTCGTCAGCCCTGGAGTCCGCCACATGGTTTCGGTTTCTGTCGGCAATAAATACGCGTGCATGAACTACCTGTCCAGTTACGGTTCAGATTTACTGCGGCAGGGGACCACGGTAAAAATGTAAAGACTTTCCCATGGATCACGCCTGCCCCTCTCCTCCCACGGCCGTGCGTAAGGTCACGGCTGCGTTATCTCGCCTCCATTTGTCTCTGTCACCACACAGCACCGGCTACAAAACCTTCCTGATGGATGGCCTACCTCGCAGCCTCGAATACATTTCCCTTCTACCAAAAAAAAAAAAAAAAAAAAGTAAACGCTCGGATTCGGGTGTGACTTCAGCACTGATTTAAATATCAGATGTTCAGACGTTGCTCCGTCTTTGGCTCTGAATTTTGCATTTAGGCTATTTGTGGAGTCCAATTTAATAGCAGGAAAAATCAATGTTGTGAAACTTTGACAGCCTTTTCAGTCGAGTCTGTTTTCATGTGGAAAAGAGACGCTCTGGGCGTTACAAGACAATATGCAACGCAGCCTCCCGGTTAGGTCTTTAGTCTTTTTAATTTATTTCGGATGCGCCCGTGCCGTCGTCGGATATCTGCGGCGCTTTGTAATGAAATACCCGCTGTGCACATTTGCAAGTGTGTCAAGTGGAGCATGACCAGATATGCAAATGTAATACAAAGTGGAATTTTGGAGATCTTTTGGTTTTAGAATCAATGCATATATAATCGGGGGTGACCAAGCCAGGCAGCGATGCCTATTTACCGGCTGTGCAAACACTGTCAAGTCATTTCAAGTGTCTCCGGCAAAGAGACAGAGGAGGTCCTTGTGTCTCACATACAGTATGTTCTCCGTACGATTCCCTCTGTCCCTAATCACGTCCAGCATTTCTACCCACTTCACACTGATTGCAACCTCCAACACACTTGCTGCCCATGAAATCTCAAACTACAGTAATAAGCAAATTGATGTCGAATGGTGGAAGTCAGAACCCGTTATTTAGCGCGTAACCCTACGCGCGTAAAGAAAAGAGATGACGTAATGTACAGCTGTAGATGCATGTACGTATATACGCGTGTCACGATCTCGACTAGAAGCGGGCGCCGTTCGAAAGTGCAGGAGCAGGTGCTGATGAGTCAAGTAAACAGGCCGGCGCTTCTCTCAGCCCCAGAGCTCAGGCGTGATTGATGACACTAATTAGCGCGTCACTGTTCACTTCAGAGCTGCACTCTCTGGACATGGCACCCTGGCACAGCTGCTGTAAACACACCCACGCACACACACTCAAAGACACACACCTTTAGCTGTGACTCAGGTCACCTCTGTCTCTGCTGCGCCGCATGATCGGCTCGCTCCTAGATTCCTGTTTCTCCAGGCTTTCTCGCAAAACACTACGCAGTAATTATTTTAGGAGAGTTCGAGACGTTAGGAAAAAATTGCAAGCTTATTTATGAAGCTTCAGCAAATAAAGAATTGTAAAATACGTCTTCGGGTCTCCTTGACTTACTGTAGGTCTGTGGTGTGTGAAGTTTTGCCATGTTTATCAGATTTGAAAAACGAATTCAATCCTGATCTTGGAAATGTATCCCTGTTAAAGAGACGGAATTGTATTATCATTAGGATTGAAAGTGCGAATAGGAATTCATCCGGCTTCCTCATCGACGAGCTCACAGACGCTTTGGATTGGCTGTTATTAGTTTGATTGACAGGACAGTGAGTGTATGCCCCTCCCATTCAGAAAGCATGAGCAAATGATTGATATTACGGCAAGAGGTGTAACGGACCGGAAACTAGTTTACTCGTCATAGTGCGAAATGAAATTTTACTACTGCAGTATCTACGTCCTGTATGGTGTTATATTTGCGCACATTCCGTTTCTGCATACAAAAAACATGATTTTACTCATTCAAACACTTTCTCATTAATTAATCATATTTTCGCTCAAAGGATCTCTCCCTTGCCCATGCAGTTTGGTTGCCAGATGACACCAATAATCCCCATATACAGTGCTATAGACCAACACATGCCATACGAAGAAAACAAAACAGGCCAAAAATTTTTTATCTGTACTAGAACTCACTAGAACATTAGCCTTGTTTTTGACTTCTAACATAATAAAAACTATTCAACTTATGCATTTTGTCCATTTAATTTTGATTATATTTTATTGTTCTGTTACAAAGTAGCAGCACATGGCATATTTATCACTGTGGCCTCGCACCTCCAGGGTTGAGGGTTCGATCGTCGCTTGGTGGGTATCCTTTGAGCACTCCGCTTTCCTCCCACATTCCTCGTTGGTATTCCCAAATTTCCCTGTGATTGACTGGCATTCTATTGAGGATATACAGTACCCTGCCCTTGTGCCCAAAGTCTCCTGGGATAAGCTCCAGGACCCGGGTGACCCTGGACAGGATGAGCACTATACTGTAGCAGATGAATGACTGAATTCTACAAACTGTACTTTAAACTCTCCTACTTGTACAGTACCTCCGGTCCCTGTTAAGGGAATGCCGGTTAAGGGAACTTTCCTTTCCTCTAATGTCTTCAGTGCGTTACTGTACCTTAAATACCCCAAAATTCACAATAATGAAATAAAACATTATTTATATGTTTTTAAAAAAAACACGATACACGTCTGGGTTTGATTCCCGCCTCGGGGTATGTGTGCATGAAGTTTACCCCATGCTTGGTGAGTTTCCTCCCACAGTCCAAAGACATGCAGATTTGGGGTTGATTGGCGTTCCCTAATTGCCTGGAGTGTGTGGTGTGTAGATCACAAGTTATAATTATTATAATGGTAATAATACTTATTAGAATTATAATAGTAATATTATGTCATCCTTAGTATTATGTGATCCGTGAGTTTTTTGCACCCCAGCAAACGCTGTTCACAGATCCGTCTGAATTGAGCTTCCTGTGGTTTAGAATCTTAATCAAGAACTACTAATATACTGTAACTACTAGCCAATCAGGATGCAGCCCATCTTTATCTATTTGCCTGGAGAACAAATTTGAAGAAAGTGAAAAATGTTCCACCGCTTTGGTTATCACGCTAAAGACTATGTCTACAAATGTTATCTCCTTATAGAAAACTACCTACTGTATATCCGAGTACTTTCTTGAATAAAAAAGCTTCTGCAGCTTTACTGTCCGCGCCTTCGAGAACATGCCAAGGTGCTATACCTCAAATCAGCTTGTACGGTTATCACGACATGAATTTTTCATACCTCTCCACTGTTAATAGCTGCTCTGAGCTCAGGGCTTCAGGAGCAACAGGGTTCTCGTGGATCAGCGCGTCACTGGGAGGTCACGACCTTGTCAGCAGTGTGTCTCTTTGCTTAAGGCGTGTGGATGTCTAACCCTTTTCACCCTCTCCTCCCTGTAGTCCAATATGTCTGCAGCAACACTGTGGAAAGCCTGGTGTGAAATACCAGCCGGCCGGTCTGCGCACTCACACACACGCTCACACACACACACACATATACTGTATGCACACAGCGTCAGGTTGTGGTGTGGAACAGGGGTCCACGCTGTCATGTGCTGACACCAGGCCTTTCCCAGCGTCGCCTCTGTCTCTTCATCCGCACTTGCTGAAGATTTTGAAGAAGAAAAAAGTGTGAAACACACTTACAGTACAATGATTGTAAATGTCTGACAACTGTGATAAAAAAAAAAAACTAAACAGTTAATTAATGTCACTTTTTATTAACATCAGGCTTCATTTATGAAACGGAAAACAGATTTATTGGAGAATTTTGTCACATACAAGAAATTTGAAATTCCTTAAAATAACAATCATATCCTACTTAGGCTTGTCCTTCTTTAATTCAAACACACACACACACACACACACACATACAGTTTCTCTGATAATTTGGATTAAGCCCAGTCATTTCATAGTAATTGCATTAACTACATACAAATTAACTATGAACAAATTTAAGAAAGGCGAGCCAACACGAATTTCCTAAATGAGCCTAAATTAAGAGTAATCATTTAATTAAGAAGACATCATGGCGTATGAAGTTGAAACTTTTTAAATCGCTTCAAATTTAGTCCGATTTGCCTTTTATGGAGTTTTGATGGCGTCACTCCATGCAAATGAGCTGCGCTGTTGTACGTATCTGATCATTTATACGTGTTTGGCATTCATCAAGATGATTCCTCAAGTATGCACTTTTTATATATTTGTTCAGTTTAGCATCTACAAAAAACAATAATACACAACTTTTATAAAAAGACTGATAAAGAAGCTTTAAGCTTTAACCATTAACAGCTATATTTGATGATCAAGGGCATTCCTTAGGATTATACACCGCACAAACTGGAGGGGGGCGGCACGGTGGTGTAGTGGTTAGCACTGTCGCCTTGCACCTCCAGGGTCTGGGTTCGATTCCCGTCTCTGTGTGCATGGAGTGTTGCATGTTCTCCCCGTGCTTGGTGGGTTTCCTCCGGGTACTCCGGTTTCCTCCCACAGTCCAAAGACATGCAGATTAGGCTAATTGGCGTTCCCAAATTGACCATAGTGTGTGAATGAGTGTGTGTGTGTGTGTGTGTGCTCTGTGATGGATTGGCACGCTGTCCAGGGTGTACCCTGCCTCGTGCCCAGAGTCTCCTGGGATAGGCTCCAGGTCCCCGCGACCCTAAATACAGGATAAAGCGGTATAGAAGTTGAATGAATGAACATACTGTAGCGCACTAGCACTAGCTTT
The DNA here is from genome assembly GCA_030522415.1 of Channallabes apus. Lineage (NCBI taxonomy): Eukaryota > Metazoa > Chordata > Actinopteri > Siluriformes > Clariidae > Channallabes > Channallabes apus. The sequence continues at coordinate 9,354,116 of CM060113.1, read as the reverse complement.
GCATGTAACACTGTTTTGGATTCAATCTTGGAATCTTGAAGTTAATGTAGCTGATATTCTAAAGGATTAAGTGGAAATATACAGGGAAACGTACAAGCCTTTAACACTTTAACGACTATATTTGTATGTGTTTGTCCGGAAATTTCCATGCGTTATTAATTCAACAAAAAGTAAGCTACTGTAGCATATACGACATGCTAGCTAGTGATTTTATTAGTTCTAAAATATTAATTCAAAACTAGTTAATTCTATAAAATTTTTTTTTTTTTTTACATTAAACCTCTACAATTCAATCGCCTATGCAAATGAATAAAAAAAATTTCCAGTTGATTTGATTCATAAAATCAATAAGTCAGTTTTTGATTTAAAATCAATTCACATAAATTATTTAGGGAAACTTACAAACGTAAAATGTTGTAGAATCGATGAATTCTTTGATAATATACTGTAGCACAGATTTTGCAGAAACTACAAACAGCTTCTGTATTCCGCAAACTACTTGCAATATACTCCTGTTTTGTGAAGTCATTGCATCTTCTTACGTTTTCTTCTTTTGAATTCATGGACGGTTGGTGCAACACCCCCACCTAGAGGACAGGAGCGTGGAGGAGAAAATTAGCAGGAAAAAAAGATTAGCTCTTCGAGAAACGACATTTAAACAGTAACAACACAAGTTGCACAGCATTTGAACTTTGTTGATTAAATACTTTCAGTAGTTTTTAATGATTTAAAACCTGTAAAAAAAATATGGCTGCTTTAAACAAATCAGACGATAAACTTTAATATTCAATTCAATTCAATTTTATTTATACAGCGCTTTTAACAATGGTCATTGTCTCAAAGCAGCTTCACAAAAATGAAAGAAAATGTTCAAAGAATGTAAATTATTTTAGAAAAGAAAATAATTGGAAGTGTGTATGTGTGAGAAAAATGTCTAGATAATAATGAGTTGAATGAATGATGAGTGAAATGTCTCCGATGTGCAAGCCAAGGGTGACGGCGACGGCGGCAAGGAAAAACTCCCTGAAATGGCATTAGGAAGAAACCTTGAGAGGAACCAGACTCACCAGGGAACCCATCCTCATTTGGGTGATACAGTACTATTGAATTGAATCGGTTTGAGTCGACAGTCTAGCTATGATTCACAAAGCTTAAATCTGATTAGTCGGTGATATGGTGAAGTTTCTGTTTAGCAACTTAACTGTCCAGGAGACATAAAGAGTGTCCAGAGTCCAGTCATGCAAATATCTAACTTTCATTATTATGATATAGAGCATAACAGCACTGGGACATTAAACTATACTGTATCACGACTGTTCTAACAATCGAAATGTGAGTCACCAAAATAATTGTAAGCAGTTCTGTACGGTCCTCCGTACTAGAAATAGGGGAAAGCAGCTGCCTACCAAAACCTACATTCAAAACCAGACACTGGTTAACTGGTTAAATAAACAAACAGATCATAATCTGTTGATAATAAATGCCGTTTGTGGAATGTAGAACGTTTGTATAAAGGTAATATCACACTCAAGGTCATGCTGTTGTGCTGGATATCAGCACGGCTGTTGATCACAGCCGTGCTGATATCCAGCACAACAGCACTCCCTCTCGTGAGATATTGCTTAAATAACATAAATAACAAACTAGCTTGTTTCACTGGCCTTCCACAACTTTAAATTGAAATATAAATTGATAATTATTATTATAAAGTAGTATTATTATTAATGAGTTTGTAAACTATGCTTGTTGATTCCTTTAGCACAAAGAAAAACCCACACACCACAGTGCTTGAGTCCAATCTCACACATTTCTACCAGTTCTTTATGTCTTGTTTTTTTCTTCTTCTCTCTTTTCCCAAGTGTTCCAAATTACTGAATATTTTTATTCTCTAAAAATGACTATAACTTTGTACTTGCTTGCGTGCACATGGTCTGTGTGGGGGTTTGAGTGTGTGTGTGTCTGGGTGTGTGTGTGTGTGTTTTTCCTGGCCGTATTTATGAAGTCCTGAGGTAATGTGAGGCAGTGCACAGCTCTTTAATGATGGCAGGAATATAAAATGACAAACCCATCCATTAGTCCCGGCATGTGGCTTCGTCTCCACTCGCCGAATGCTGATTAGCCGTGCACATCCCGGCTCTGAGATAACGCTCGCATTAAGAGCCACACGGAAATGGCGTCGTCTAATCAGACATACAGCACGAACACTTGCTCGACGCAATAAATTCGTCTCAAGGTTACGCCATTTTTCTTAGCCAGGGACGTCATTCAGTGTCATCTGTATACATTAACAGATGATTGTTTACCAGTTACTCCAGCTAATTAATGATAAAGGATTAGGATGTAAATCTCCAGGAAGAGGAGAGAGGACATGAAGAGGGAGTGTGTGTGAGAGAGAGAGAGAAACAGGCATGGTGTTGTAAAATGTTGGCCCTCACAAAGGAAGCTGTTTGTGCCAGAAGGTTCTGGTTATGTGCTTTAGATCTCAGTGGAAAATGACAGCTCTGACAGAGGGCGGCCCACTGCAAGCGCCTTACCGCACACTGAAAACGCACACGAGAGTCATTTCCTCAGCAAACAAATCACGCACGCTTCTCTTACTCTCGCTGGCGTCAGTTCAAAATGCCAGGCATATAAGCATCCATCAACTCAGGCCTGGACGTGTCTCAATCACGCTATCACAGCTCGGCTAAAATGTCTCATGTACGTTCATCCATAGAATCCATCGGAACGGTGACAGATTGCGAAGTCTGACAGGTGAACTGGTTCGCATCCGTCCACATGGAGCTGTCTGGCTCCTCCAGACAGGGTGATAGGTGTTTGTGTGTGTGTGGAGAGTGAAAAAAAGCCTTTGTTACCGCCTGGACTTGCGCTCGGCGCTGCAGATTATCAACAGGAAGGAGCGCCAGCCAAAGTCCAGCTCTCCTCAGCTTCGGTTACAGAGTCTTGGCAAAGTGGGATAGAACCGCGAGACGGAACCAGAGCCGTGGAACAAAGTCAGTTTTGTGGAGCCTCGACTGATCCAAATGGCATTATGGTCAACTAAACAGGTCTAATGTTACAGACTCATATTACAGAAGATATACAGTACTGTATATAATAGGTTCCATCCATCCATCTAGGTCCAACTAGGATCCATGGATGCCGATGGTTACTATTGTATTTATTCCCATTTTTCTGACCGTGGTAGGACCTCGAGTCAACAGTCACACTCACTTTCACACACTACGGGCAATTTGGGAAAGTGTTTGGAGTGTGGGAGGAAACCGGAGTACCCGGAGGAAACCCACTGAGCAAGGGGAGAACATGCAACTCCATGCAATCAAACCCAGAGCCTGCAGGTGCAAGGAGGCCGTGCTAATTAGTAAACCACCGTGCCGCCATATAACAGGTTAAATAGTTTTAATGAAGCATCCCTGTTTTGCGTCTTCTCTTGGGGTCCATGTGGGTTTCTGACAGGTTCTCTGGTGTCCTTCCACCTTCAAAAAACGTGTTGTTGGTTACTCTACGTTCATCCCAATGTAGACTTCAGATCCACAAGTGTGCCCATGATAAATAAGATCAATGCATGAATAAATAAATGAATGAATGAATGAACAAAGCATTAAAATAGAAAAAATATATATTGTTATATATTATTATTGGCACCCTACATCAAAATGAGCGAAATATAGACAAATATAAAATATTCAATATAAACATTGATGTGGTATGCAGATAGATGGTGGTAAAGATAATTAACTGTTTCTGATAAAGTTTCTTACTTTTTTCAGTAAGATGAGATGCTTTGTTTTTTTCCTTTGTTTGAGTTTCTAAAAATGTAAATAAAAAAAAATTCAGTGACCTTTATTATAAAAAGTTATTATTTTTTTTAGGGTGACATTAATTTGTACTGTACACATGCATTTGCAAGACAATGCACAAATTATAAAAAAGTAGACTTCTTTTTTAAAAAGTGCCATACAACATTTTGGTTTATGACTACACCTACAGCACAATTTCACCCCGATACCAAATCCAGCGAGTCATACAGTATATCCGCATCTCAACATCCCTCCTGAAGTTCGCGATCGTCTGTGAGATATCGTGTAACATGAAGAGCATGAGTCTGGCAGAACGGCGGTGGTCAAGACCTCCTGACTGTAAATGTAACTATAGTTATATACAATATAGTAATAACATTATATACAACTTTAAACTCATTTGCGTTAGTGGAAAGCAAGTTTTTTTTTTGTTTGTTTTTGCAAGATTTAGTGAAAAAAAGCTAATATTCTTTGGGACGCATCACCATGTGCCCCAAAGAATGCTAGCAAAAAGACGGTAGCAAGAAGAAAAGGGAGCCACTTTCATTTTGGGTTTTAAAGCAGCTGGTGCCAAGAGGAATCATAAATTACGGTTATGTGAGGTTTAATGTCTATTTATTTCATATTTTACTTCATTTACATGTCTTTTCTAAATGTTTTGATTGTTTTTATATGCAAAACTATGATTATAGTGTTGAAAATTGGTAATATTGGTAATAGTTTTGTGTGGTTTGAGCGGATTATCTGCATTTACATTATTTCTTATGGAAAAATTTATATTGCAATATACATTTTCACCTTAAGAACTCCAGAATGAATAAAATTTGTATCCTGAGATTGTAATAAAAAACAATACATACTGTACATTTCACCAGTTTTCTAACTGGATTATATATATATATATATATATATATATATATATATATATATATATATATATGATATTTTTTATTGTCTAAAAAGACATCACAGTATTTTATCATGCTAAAAGTGTATTGTGAGAATTTATGAAATTTGTGAAAATTAATTTATAAATTAATTAATTGGATAAATTAATTTATTGTGTGTTCATGACCAGGCAAATGGTGAACAAAGATACACCACAATCTCGGCATTAGCATCAGTGCTGTATTCGTACGTGAACGAGTGTAACTTCACTGGTTTCCCCTCGTGTGCTTCGGTGCAAATCAGGGCTCGTTCAAATTATTAGCATCAAACGATAATTCAAATAAGCACCCTCGTAAAAATGTCAATAGTTAGCGGTGGGTGTAATTGTGGAGGCGGAAATTTGCATCAGATATCAGCTCCGTCACGACAATAGAGAATACACAACAGTAATTAATTGCTGTTGAACGGCTTCCTCTAAAAACAAGGCAGAGAATAAAGTGTGACTGACACGAGCTTCGAGAACTTCTCATCACGCCTGTCACTGATCTGCCTCTCTGCCTCCCTGCCGTTCTTCTTCCTCCTTGTCTGAAGACCTGGGCTTCTGTTTTTTTTTTTTTTTTCATTTTCGTGCTGTAATTGACACCATCTGCAGCTGTCAGAAACGATGCGCTGCTTGGCCTCGCCGAGATTAAGCGCCATTGATCTGTTTGGATAAACCCGCCAAGGTTCAGCGGGCCGCCGGCCTTCGGTGTCGAGCGTCACCTCATCAAACGCTAAGTCACCTTCTCGCCTGCTCTTGTTTCTCTCCATCAATATTACAGTACGGAGCTGCACGTGTTGCACAGGGGCGCTTAGATCCACCGCTCCCGACCTGACCATCCTGCTGACACCTGAGACGCAAACTGTGAGCGCGAGCATTCCTCGAGCGTTCTCTCTGGATACTGAAGGACAGTTAAATCAGCGTGAAACCAGCTCTTAAAGTGAAACACTCTGAAACCTTTACAATGACAAATTGAAGAAGGTTTGAAGATGCTAGCTGGAAGGCAAAACTCTGGATCCGAACTACCAATACGGAATTCTCACTACAATACTGTTGTTTTTTTAACATCTGGTATTTACATCAGCCGTCAGGAGGGTTTTCATGCACGTTTATGGGGTCAAATCTTATAGCTTCATGGAAAAACACTTCCCCTGCTAACAACTCAAGTTTTTCTACAATATCTAGTTCTACAGTAGAAGCGAAATATGCAACATGGAGTGTTCATATACTTTTGTGTGTCCAAAAATATGTGGACACCTATCCCATTAAACACGTTTACATAATTTTGCCCAAATCCACAAAGAAAACAAAAAAAATGTAAGCATATAAAAATTACAAGTCGACCCTGGGACAAAAACATGGACATTTTTATAGACTACAAACTGATCCAATCACGTTTAAGTCTGCTCTGGTCTATGTATGTGAAGTTTGCATGTTCTCCATGTGCTTGATGGTTTCCTCCCACAGTCCAAAGGGGAAAAAAAACATTCACCCAATCATCTGAAGATAATGATCTAGAATCCTGATGATTCCTTAATCGTAGAACCACACTATGAACCCGAGCGGGTTCTCTCTCTCTCTCTCTCTCTCTCTCTCTCTCTCTCTCTTCACTCTCTCTTTGACTTTTTTGTCAATCAGTGAATGATACTAGAAAATTGTGCACATTTCTGAGCTCATGTATGTGGAAGAGGTGGATAGCACTTTGCTTAGTGTGTATTATGCAATGCTATGTGGGATTGAAGCAGCTCAAAAAGATGAGGTTGGTTAGCTTCATATGTACAGTATTAGCATTTACTTAAAGTATTTATAATTGAAAAAATTTTTTTCATAATTTTTTGCTTTTCCAAAATTCATTCACAGTGATATTAAAAAGAAAGGGACATTAAAAAGAAAAAAGTAAAAAAAACTTAAGTATCACCTTTCGCCTCTAGGTTTCTAACCAATCAGGGGCGACAATGAATTCAGCCAATCATGACTCAGAAGGCGGGATTTCTTTACCTTTACAGAAGCTTGCTAACAGTTTAGCATTTTTCTTTTTAAATAAAGAAAAAACAAGAGTACTTGCCGAGCAGTGACTCTTCTTACAGTATGTTGACCTGAATGTTGAGAGATTTCTTCCTAAATATCAATTTTATCTTTAGGATTAGGATTCATGTTTTTGTTCCTTTGTCCATTAAAGTGTACAATTTTATTACGTCTGTATAAATATTCCCAGAAGGCTGTATGCATGTGTCCGGTATGTGTAAGTGTGTGAGATCAGCAGGTTATGACATAAGGATAAGGCGCTCAGCATTAAAAGAGGCACATTACCGTCTCTGTTTCCTGACTGTGCCTGGCACTCTGACCTGGCAGCTGAACGTCGAACCTGTTGCTTTAATCCTCTTTGCTGGGAAAAGAAAAGCCAGGAACTGTGGTTCAGGAGTCAGGAGGTCTCTACCACCGCCGTTCTGCCAGACTCATGCTCTTCATGTTACACGATATCTCACAGACGATCGCGAACTTCAGGGATGTTGAGACGCGGATATATGACTCGCTGGATTTGGTATCGGGGTGAAATTGTGCTGTAGGTGTAGTCATAAACCACAATATTATACCTGATTACAGTCCTAGAGTCAATGCTGTAATCTATGGTACGTTCTTAATCACAGAAATTATGGTTTTTAAAATGATGGTTTTTAAAAAAAAACATTAAATAAATGTATTAATTTATTTAATTACAACTATCACATTGTTTGGAAATTGTTATCCAGCCTATGTATTATGATTCATATCATGTAATGTACAAATGTTTACAATCTTAATATCAAGATTTAATTGTTTTGTCACATTGCCCACCCCAACACACACACTCACACACACACACACACGCGTGCTGACTGATGAAGACCCAAAAAATCCCTCTGAGCCTTTGTGCCCACTTCCCAGGGTTTCATTAACCTATTGTTCCTGTCAGAGTGTAAGGGAAAGACAGCCTAACACACACACACACACTCCCTTGCAGATACTGTACACTGATCTCGTGAGACAGAGAAGGAGAGGTTTGAAGGAGACTGAAAGCCAGGGTCAGCATTTTTAATACGGGAGCGATTCCAGTCCTGCGCCGAACAGATGGTATTATTCATGCGGTTAAACACGACACATGCATTTATATCATTTTCAGCTTTTCAGACAGTGAAGGACAAGATAAAGTGCAGTTATTGTAACACACACGCACACTTTTTGAAACATTTCCATGATGATTGTATCTGACATACATTTTCTCCCTTTTCTTTTAAATCCTAAAAAACAAACAAAAAAAACTGAGTACTGTACAAGGTTTTTTTTGTTTTGTTTTGTATCGATGTTAGCAACACCTTAAGGTGGATACGTTTGCACATTTGCTGAAAGCAGCACAACAGCACCACCACTGGTCATGTGTTGAAGTCAAGGACCGACACTGGGGCCGATTACTTTCTAGCCCAGACTGTAGTTATATGAGGTTGTTGTTCAGAAGATTATTATTATTATTATTATTATTATTATTAAGCGATGATTGTTGAAGCTGCTTCGGAAATACAGTCGCAGGTGTTACGAATAGAAACAAGGTTGATTGTTTTGTTTTGTTCTTTTTTTCCCCCCGAAAATGCACATAGAGCAGGAAGTTAAAAACACAGTAGATACTGTAGACTAAGTAGAAATAAATTATGAAAAATATTCGTTCACAAGATATTTTTTAATTAGACTAAAACTAAATAAAATGTCATTGTTGAAAACGATAACCATGACCAAATTTTTATATTTTTCCTTTAACTAAATGATAATAATGATAAATGATGGATGAATGGACAATAAATTTTTTAATCAGTTTATGTTTCAATCCAATAATCTGTAATCTCCACGCATTTACTTTTCGAACTGCATAAACTGACTTATGATTGCGTGTAAAAAAAAAACAAAAAACTTTGCTCAACGAAATTAATAAAAAAATAATAAATCCATGCGAAAAACACAACAAACTGTAAGTTGAGAAATGCCTGGTTAAAATTAAGATCCATATAACATTTAGGCAGGTTGTGAACACAATACATTAATTTGTTATTTAATTTAATACAGTTAACTTTACTATTAAATACGTATCATTGTTTACAGTTGACCTTGTGCAGTAATGTTATCTACTCCTGGCATCTTATTATCATTAGCTTCTGTGCTCATTTAACGTTAGCCACTCTCGAATTGGTAACATTAGTTTAACGTTATACTGCGTTCTCTATTTCCTCATTAACGGTTAATGAGTGCGGTCAAAACGTGCATTAACTTCAAGTAAATGCCATTCCTGAAACCGTTATAGCATCCGAAATACGACTGCATTACGGACTGCAATTGCTAATTGAATGAAGCTAACGGCGCTACGTTCTGAGCTAATGTGAGGCCACTTCAACACAGACAGGACCTGTGAAGTATTAGCATCGTACTTCCAGCATTTATCTGCGTTTTACAGCCGTTTTTAAAAAGTAGAGGGACTCTCGCGAGTCTGTTATCTGAAACCTGTAGATCTCGTGATTTACGATGCTCCGACAGCACCGTAGCCTCTCGTTGTTCTTGTGACGTCATAGTGAAACCACATTGTCTGTATCCTTCAAAATATCCTGTAACTGGTCAGTAGACAAATCACATCATTTTAGTAAAATTGTCATTTTAAATAAAAATAAAAAACATAATAAAAAATAATATTTTTGGATTAGTAGTTAGCACTGTTGCTTTTTACCTCCAGAGTCCGGGTTCGATTCCCGCTGTGTGTGCAGTTTGCAGATTGGTGTTCCCAAATTGCCTGTAAACCCTGTCTAGGGTGCCAGGGGTAGCTCAGTGGTTAAGGCGTTGGACTACGGTTCGGAAGATCCCAGGTTCAAACCCCACAACCACCAAGTTGCCACTGTTGGGCCCTTGAGCAAGGCCCTTAACCCTCAACTGCTCAGATGTGTAATGAGATGAAAATGTAAGTCGCTCTGGATAAGAGCGTCTGCCAAATGCCTAAATGTATCCTAATGTTTCCAATGTTTCATGGCCTAAATCTCCTGGGAGAGGCTTCAGGCCCCCTGCATTACCCTGTATACAGAACAAAGCGGTATTGATGATGAGTGAAGAAGAATATGTGTGACTATAGTGTTTTTTTTGTGTTTTTGTTGACTAAAAATAAAATGTAACTAACAATCAATAAAAGTCTAAATGTGACTAAAGCTAAAGTACGTTTGCGTCAAAAGACTGAGACTAGAACTAATCCAGAATGAACATGGTGTTTATCACATTAATGATATCATGCATCGCTCAGTTTTTATAGTTCCATTGATGAGCTTTTGTAAAACTGGATTTGGGAACCTGGAACATCGTATCCTGTACACGTTAGAACGGGATGAATACTTCCAGGATGACTTTGTGATTTAAAATGTTTTATGTGTTTCTGTTTTGTTTCTTTTCTTTTAGACTGTAATCATGTACTTTTATTTTATGATGATGTTTCTATATGTACATCACAGTCTTGTGGCTCTTGTAAATATACATTTACAACATGTTGTTCTATATAAACAAACGAAACTTAAACTTCCAACTTAAACTTTATTAAATATTATAAACTTCATAATCTTAAGTAAAGTATCTTTAGTAAAGTATTAGAATGATAGAAAATAATACAATATATACAATTATATTTAAAAAATTTAATAAAAATAAAATATATTGCCAATTTCTTGTAAGCAAAGACTGAGTCTATTATTTAAAGAAAAATATTAATAGACCAAAAAAATAAAAAATAAAACAGCCATATCTTTCAATCCTTGCCTTATAGCTTCATTTGTGTTCTTATCTGATGCATTTCTGTAATTTTTGTTACATGTTGACACCAAGTGGACCTGAAAGAAAAAAAAAAAAAACCTTCTAGCTGCCAAGAAAAACACACTTTAATGCTTATTTTCCTCTTCACTCGCCAATTAAGGCTGCGAATGTGAGCCTAATCCATTACTCATGAGCGTGATCTTACATGAGTCAGTTTAGTTAGCTGCACCTCTGAACAGCTGAGTGAGTGGCACTCCATCGCCTCTTAGATACAGTAGGGATCGACCCCAGAGATTAGGCAGGATGGGAACAGGCAGTGGATGAATCGCTTCGGTTATTGTTATTGAGTCTGATTGTGTCGGAAATGTTGCGACGAATGAATGAATGAATGAATGAATAATTATTCATTCATTCATTCATTTTCTATACCGCTTAATCCTGTGTTCAGGGTCGCGGGGGACCTGGAGCCTATCCCAGGAGACTTCGGGCACTAGGCGGGGTACACCCTGGACAGGGTGCCAATCCATCGCAGGGCACACACACATACACACACTCACACACACACTATGGGCAATTTAGGAACGCCAATTAGCCTAATCTGCATATCTTTGGACTGTGGGAGGAAACCGGAGTACCCGGAGGAAACCCACCAAGCACGGGGAGAACATGCAAACTCCATGAATAATTACTATATTAATAATTACACTCCATGCTATGTTGCAACGGAGTATTGATAATAATATGAATTTTTTAAATCAACGAAGTCATCATGTAATAAATAAATAAATATGCAAATTAAATTCACAAAACAGTGTGCTAATAAAAGTAAATCAATGAATGAACAGATAAACACATTTACACACATAAACTATTCAATTCGTTTAAGTTGCAAAGAAAATAGACAAAGAAAACCTTTATTTTAAAAAATATATAAAATTTAACTATAAAATGAAATCTTAATTAATCCCACTAGTCAAAAGTTTGTACCCCACCTCTAATTCTATTTCAATTCAATTCAATTTTATTTGTTTAGCGCTTTGAACAATTGACGTTGTCGCAAAGCAGCTTTACACAATCAAAAGAACTATTTAAGTTTGTATGAAATGTGAATGTGTATGAATCAAATGGATAAGATAAAATAAGATCGTCCCTGAGTCTCTACTGTAAGTCTCTTGGGATTGGCTCCAGGCCCCCCAGCGACCTTAAATACAGGATAACGCAGTATAGACAATGATATTTATTCATATAATATGCTTGTACAGTAAATACATTCATGGACACCGATAAATCCGATCATTAACACATCAACACTGATTATATACCAGTAAACTAGTGACAGGTTCATGGGATTCCAAGGCTCACCTGGGGCTCATACTGTACCATGGGCAATTCGGGGAACACCAATGAGCTTAATCTGCTCTTAGTCTTTGTTCTGTGAGAGGAAACCCGTTAAGCATGGGGAGAACATGCAAACTTCATGCACATAGAGGCGGGAATCGAACCCAGACTCTGGAGGTGGCTGTTTCATAATCGAAAAATACAGTAAGTGACTTTAAGATGATGGTTCGTGATGGTTAAGACAGTGAGGGATCGTAGACGTCGTAACTTTTCTTCTGAATTTATTCATTAAACATCCCGATGAATTTTACAGTTGCTTTCTGCGGAGATATTTGTATGAAATCTTATAATGAGGCAGTTTTATTGTACTGAGTGGAGAAAAAAAAAAAAGCAGCAGAATGAAAAGAAAACTTGCCCAGATAGTGAAGCGGCAGAAACGCTCTTTTGTGAACACTAAATTTATCAAAAGCATGTTGTTGGCTGGGACTTTGGTGGCCATTTTATGTGCTTGAAGTGGAAAAGCAAGTGAATAAAAGGGTCTCTTAATGGATTCACTGCAGAAGAGTGTGTGTGTGTGAAGAGGGAAGCATGTGAGTATGTGTGTCTGTGTTTGGGTTGTATAGGTGGGGGTTCTTTGTCACAGTTCTCACAGAGCTGTCCTTTTTTTTTTTTTCCCCCACCAGCGGAGTCTGGGTCGCCGTGGAAATGCCGCGACAGGCATATGCTTTCGGAGGGTTCGTACTCCCGATCCGAGCGCTGTCACCCCTGGCGATAAGGGGGTGGCCACCACGGTGCCCGTTTGAAAAATGAGTCCTGCCATGCCGGATTTTTTTTTACACATTTCTCTCTGCGAGTGATGGCCACCGCTCGCGGGGCTTTCGGTCGGACACTCAGAGGTGAAAGAACAGGAGAGAAGTAGCGTCTGTGATGCTGTTCAGCAGTGACAAATGGCACATGCCGTGTTACACACACAAACACACATACACACACACATGGTGTGGAGAAGACATCTGAAATGATTATAATGTTAAATTTATGCCAGTATGGATAGGGACAACACAACAAATCATTATTTCCAGGTGCATCGCATCATCTGTTACAGGATTCGGAGCCCATGGCAGCTGACAGAAACAGAGATAACATATGCGCTTTAAAGAAATACTAGCCCCTTATCCCGTCTGCCGGCGTGTTATGTAGATAAAATGTGAGCTCGTTCCAAATCGGGTAATTTTATTACTAGGTGAAGTTAATGCAGTGCAGAACTCTGTATGTAGACCGACTGGATGCTTTAAAGATTGTAAACGAAGTGATGTAGAAAGAGACATAAATATTCGAGTAAACATACTGCAACGTTTGTAAGGGCACGAGAGCAGTTGAGAAGACGATCCAGTGCTGTAAAAGGCAGAGGTGTCGGTGGTGGGAGGATTTATCCATGTGGAATTGTTTGGTTCGGGTCAGGAGGGTAGTGGGTTGTTGTGTGTGTGTGTGTGTGTGGGGGGGGGGGGGTGTTGGGGGTTCTCTTAGAGAAGAAGCAGTTCCGGAGCCTGGATTATTATAATAATAATAATAATAATAATACAGTAATGATAACGTTTGCATGGTGGCTTATTGGTTAGCTTTGTCGCATTGCACCTTCAGGGTCCGGGTTCGATTCCCACCTCGGCGTCTGTGTGCATGGAGTTGTTTGGTCAGTTTCCTCCCACATGCAGATGAGGCTAATTGGCATTCCCAAATTGCCCGTAGTGTGTGAATGAATGTGGAAATGTTGACTGGAGGTCCCACCATGGTCGTAAAAATTGGAATAATTACAGTGGTCACCATTGGCCTCCATGGTCCCTAGTTGGACTACAGAAGGTCCTAGATGGATGGATATACTACTTCTACTACTACTAATAATAATAACAATAATAATAATGACTGATGGGACACATGAGAGAGGACAATGCACATAGACTCTTTTAGGCAAACGTGATGAGCTCAGAGCGAATATACAACGTGGGCGGTTACAACAGGTTCTGAACCGTACTGTATGTCCCCAGCTTTCTAATACTTAATTTCGAAGCATAAAGTAAAACAAAATCTACTAGTAGGAAGAAGAAGGGGCAAGGGCAGTGAAAGATGCAGTGAGGATGATAAAACAGACTTTTGAGCGCTGAGGATCAGGTGCAGGCTGCACTATATAAGTCTCGACTCTCTCTGTTTTTTTAGACGTTATTTGGTTTGTGAAATAACAAGTATGTGGATGAATAAGATCTGAGGCAGGCAGGCAGGGCATTTCGATTAAATACATTGGGTATTGGTTATTGGAAACATCACTACACATCTGTATGGAACCAGACACACGAAACATATTAGAGCAAAACACACAAACAAATTAAATAATAATGAATAAGAAATTATTAAGACTAAGATACCCAACATGCAAATCTACATTGTGTTAGTACATACTGTATTATTTAACATTGCTAATATACAGAGGATATTCCTATCATATACTGTACTATGATGCCTGCCTGAAAAAAAGTCACACACTTTTAAGATTTCATTCACCCGCATTTAGCTTTGATTTGTCCTGGAATATACCCATACCATCAAGATCAAAAAGAAAACCCTGCAGATGTAATAATCTGGTCATTCAGTGCATTCAGGTCGTCAGCTGACTTAAGTTTATTGCCACATAACGGTGCTGATTCTAGATCATAACTGTGCCTCCAGACGCATGTACAGTTTCCCATATACAATGATCTCTTCCCCTACTTTCCACCTTAGACTGACGCACACATCGCTCTGGAAGAGGGTCTATCTGGATTCATCAGATCACATGACCCGTTTTTCCATCGCTCCAAAGTCCAATGCTTCCTAGCACATTAAATCTGATTTGACTCACTGAGGAGTTTCCTTACGAACACGCAGCTGTTTAACCCCAGTCGCGAGTTTTCATCACATTATACACGTCTGGAAATGCTCTTACTTTCACTATATCATAACTCTGATTTCTACAGTTGAATTTTAATGATGCAATTTTTCATTCTGACCATCTTTCATGGTTGAACTTCCATGTTTTACTCATGCGTTCTTAAGAGGATTCTTAACGGAATTCCAGTAATCTCAAATCGCCTTGTGTTGTTTTCTTTCGCCTGAGCTTCTCCCTTATTTCGTCGTATCCAATTCCTCCCCATCACTAGGGGGCTCCACATTAAGGCTACTAGTACCACTCATTAGGGAGGGCCGAAGACTATAACGTGTTTCCTCCGGACCATGTGACGCCAGCCGACCGCATCTTTTCAAACTGCTTGCTCACGCACCATTAGGGGAGGAGTAACACACTCGGAGGACAGCGCTATCCGCTCCTTCCGCTTGCGTGAGCTCACAGATGCCCCTGATTGGCTGTAGAGCAGTGATTAATGTGGGAGCACCATGTATCTCTCATCCCTCCCCTCTGAGAGAGCTCGGCCAATCAGCTCTCTCTTGATCTCTGGCTGAGAGAGGTTACAGCACCAACTTGCGATCTCCGGATGATAGGGCGAGCGCTTTACCACTCTGCGCCACTAAAATATGAATCAGCGCAAATTGTCAACTCATATTAGGTTGTTATTCATTTCTTTTGTTTCTTTTTTTAATAAAATACTGAAATACTGATGACATCTTTGAAAAGTGCTGCGCGACACAATTTATCTTGCTAACACTGATATTTCCCGTTTCCCAGCCGTAGTTGATAGTAGTCTTATTATATACTAATCATTATTTTTAGAGTGAAGGAACACAAATAGCATAACCTGAGAATAATCTACAAGGTGATAGCTATCACAGACTTTTGTTGCATTTGTTTGTTCGGTGTGTAGCAGTACACTGATGAATCCGTCTTCCCTCGCATGAAAAGAGACAAATCGCAGGCGGAAAAGAACAAACAGAAACCCTCCTCCCTCATCTGAAGCGTCTTCATGACAACGTTCCTGATGAGGAAGTCCTGCATTAAAGCATGGGCTAATGTCTCGGCCGGTCGTTTTCTGCTGCAATTATATGGTTCAGTGGCAGTGATTACGGCTCTTCTTCAATCTCGCTCGGTGAAGTTTTGGTTAGATGGTTCCCACGTAATTTGCCGCGTGGGCATAATGGCCCAGTCTGGTGGAAAAGGGATGATAAATTGAGCTGGCAGGAGCTCATAGATTTATTAAATTTCTATCAAACCCAGTAACAAAAAACGTGAAAGAAATTGGTGGCGGCTAGAAGGAGGCTTGGATTTTTTTTTTTTTTAATATTTTTTTTATTTTAATCAAAATTCATGAGTCCTCCGTTCGTGCTTGAGCGGGCCTGAGGAAGACTTGAATTGAAGACTGATTAAAGAAAATAAAAGGATTATTTGAAGTAATTTTTCAATGACGCCTTTTAATTGGGTGTTAAATCAAATTCTTATCTGGCCATGTGCAGATAGACGGCTATACAGTGGAGCGTTAGTGTCACTTCCAGTGTAACGGATACTCGTTCCAGGAGCCGACTTAACCCCGGTGCGTGCTAGGAGCTACGTTACATTGTGGACGTAATAAGTGGCTTAGTTACAGAGATAGGATGTTAACAGTTAAGAAGAGAGCTGAGTGAATGTGCTAGATGATTTTGGATGCGCTGGCATCAACGACATTGGTGCATAAAGTGTCTGATTTTGTTATATCCCTAGTTTCTCTAACAACGTTATATTAGACAAAAATTTCGAAAGATTCTGGATATTCAAATAAAGTGAAATCTGATGGCACCCACTATACCACTGAACTCCTGCAATAGTGCTTACTGTTAAGAATTACGAATCAAGAATGCACAAAGACTCGCGCACACACTCAGTCATCGGTCTCGCGGAAGCCCCTTTACGGCAGCTCGGCTCACTCAGCTCACCTCCGTACCAAAACTCATGTAAAGTAATTACAGCTGAGCACAAACAGCGGGCCCGGGCACAAGGGCACGTCGAGTCCCCGGTTGGCACCGCAGCTGCCTCAACCTCTTGTAGGGCAATAAACCCACTACAGCAGGGTATGGGCAAATTAGATTTGCTGCGGTAATAATATTTACTCTGCGCTCTATGGCCACCGGCTTAGTGTCTTCTAAATGATGTCTCCACCGTGGACCTCGAGGACATTTTGGAGAGCTTTGTCATTGTGTAAAGTCTGTATTTCTCTCATCTTAGTTTCTCTCCAGGGTTTTATGGGTAATCTTGTGATCCTGATATGTAACGGTGTTGCGCTTTGCCTTTGATAGTAGTGTACGGATAAACAAGAGAGACTCTTTTCATTTCTAGGGAAGGCAATAGAATTATGTTAGACATCAGCATTAACATCCAACACCTTAATAAGACACAATACTGTTTTTGTCCTTCTGTCATTAGGTGCGTGTACACGGCCCGTTAATAATCAGAATAATAGTGCAATCGGAATCACCAAGCAAAATGTAAGCTGCAGATTCAGAACCCCATCAGAATGAGTTTTTAAACTTTTGCTAATCCGTTCAATAGGTAAGAACACTTGATCTGATCGTTTCCCTCTTGTTTTGGGGTGACGAGATGAGTTCTATTCTTATTAAATGCTTTGTGATTTGTTTCCATGGTAAGAAAACAACAAACAACAACAACAACAATAATAATAATAATAATAATAATAATAATAATAATAATAATAAATATATTAATTAATTAATAATAATTATTATTATTATAACATGTTAAACATGTTATATCCTGCTTGTGAAGGTTTGAGTAACAAATAAGGTGCTATATGGAGTAAATATGATTTATTATATTACCTTGCAAAACAGGTTGCTTGTTTATTAAAGGAAAAATACTGACATTAAAATCTGCGTAAAAAATGATTAAGCATTCCTTTAAAGAAAATGTGGAAAAGAGGGGCGTTGAAGTCAAACTGGGACTCAGTGGTTAAGGCATTGGACTACGGTTCAGAAGGTCCCTGGTTCAAATCCCATGACCACCAAATTGTCCTTGTTGGGCTCTTGAGCAAGGCCCTTAACCTTCAGATGTTTAATGAGATAAAAATGTAAGTCGCTCTGGATAAAGGCGGCTGGTAAATGTGAAACACAGTTTGCACAAATTGTCGTCAGTCGATTTTCAAGGACCAGGTGGCCGGATGTTCTTTACACCACTCAAATGTTTCACTGAAGCTAAGTGTCTCATCACCGTACTGCGCTCGAAGTCTTCTATAAATGAAAAATCAGTTTTATGCCTTCAGTCATGGGAAATGGGTCATCTCGAGTCCCGGTTTGACTTGAACAGAAACAAACTATTATTTGCCTAGTATTATACATCATCTAATCTGTAACAGTGATGCAGACAACACAGTTAATTATTAGTCTTATAGAATTACTGTACATATACAGTATGGCGTCCAAATAATTACAAAAAAATGATTTTGGATCAAAATTAAAAGTGCATTGCTTGTTCGTCATTGAATTTTAATTGCGGACGTATTCTTTCACAGACATTTCCACAAAAAAGTTTTTACCGTTAAGGCTCGGAATTTCTTCACGTGCATCTGTCCTGTACTCTCCATATTACAGTCGCATCTCATCTAGTCGCCTGGCAGTCTGTGCCTGAGGCATCTCGGCGTGTCGGTATAATGCCACGGACGCTCACGCAACATATCTGTCATAGCTGCTAAGTTTCCACATCCCTCATCGGGCGCCTTGTCAAATCCACGCAGCCCGCTGTGTCTCACGCAAGACCCGCGTTACCGTCCGAGAGCCTGAATCAGCTTATTATTCTATCGGCTAGAGGAAACCCGCGTTTCCAAGAATGACTTACTATAGAAATTAATGTCAAGATAGACGTTCTATCTTGAGAAATCTGAAATAATAGTATTAATGTAATACAGTAATTGAAACGTTCTGTTCTGGCGATGTGTTTAGGGATTGTTGTATATGTATATTCGATTTAAATTAACACTCAGTGTTAATTGTGTTTAATTAGTACACATTAGTACTCAGTAATTAGGCCTCATTTATCAAACTTACTTGTAGAGTATTCACAGGAGCATGTACACGAGAAGTGTGATACTGTACTAATTAAAATTCTAGTTTGTTTTTGCGAAAACTTTCATATCCTTCAAAAGCTCTGGAGTTCTCACTAATCAGTTACAAATCATCGAATTAGCTGCGAGTTATAGTCTTTTATGTAAACAGTGATCACTCTGTCAGGTTTAAATTGCCCATTTATTTCAACTGTGTAACGGATTTTTGCGAAATTCGATCGAACGAAAACAAGTCATATAGGTATATACAGTACTGTAGAGTAGAGGGTCCGTCCTCATGCCCTGCAGAGATATCCATAGATTTAGTAGCAGTTTCTTATGGGCTCAGGTTGCCAGATTGTATCTGAGCGGTTGGGGGGGGAGGGGTGAAGGACCTTGCTCAAGGGCAGAGGCGATTCTAGAGTCTGTTGGGGTGCTGGGCAAAAATTTGCAGGGGGCCTCTCCAACCAGAATTCATCACCATTATTTTATAAATAATGAATAGGTTTGTTAGCCCTTGGGGCCCCTTACTGGCCTGGGGCCCCAAGCAGTTGCTTGTCTTGCATGTTGCTCAAGGGCTTGATGGTAGTAGCTCAGCAGCGCCGGTGCCCGAACCGTGGACGTTTTTGATCAATTTTGATTTTAAACAAAATAAAGGCTATGATATGGATTGGCACCCCATCCAGGGTGTACCCATGCCTCATGCCCTGAGTCTGCTGGGATAGGCTCCAGGCCCTCCGCGACCCTGAATACAGGATAAAGGGGTATGTGTGGATGTGTGAATGAGTGAGTAAATTTGATATAACTGGATAAAAAATTTGTGGCTAATTTTGACTTTGCATTTCCGATAAAGAAAAGTAACTAATGTACTGATGATTACGATGTAATCACATACTGTATAACTCCGGTACAAACGCCATCAAAGTCATGCCAACGGTTTATAATGTTTACCTATGAAGTACCCACTACACTACATCTTACAATTTGCTATGATTTGTCAAGATTACTCGCTTATACGTAGATACGGATGCCTGTGTTTTGGATAGCTATGACTATGGAAGTTAAACAGAGTGTAGTATCTATTAGTTTATTGCACAGAGTTGTACTAAAGATTTGCTCCTCAGCCATATTAGTTTTTATGAGCTACAGTACAGTAGGTGGACAACCAGACTGCTCATTACCGTCGCGCTCACCGCCGTGGAAACGCGGCAGCGGCCAAAATAAACCAGTAGCATTTCAAAATAATTCGTGAAATGACCGCCAGGTGCCGCAAATTGACATTTTCCGTCGTCTCGGTTTTTAAATTTATTTAGAGCTTACAGTATGACCCCATTTAAACGCTAAAAGGTACAACAAGTCCCCGACTTATGAACAAGTACTCGATTGTTCGTAAGTCGGGAACTACCTGTCTCCAACATACATTTGAACTTTACGATCCATTGTAAAGATGAACAAACCACCTACATGGTGTGTAATTTACCTTGGAATAACTTCTGATCTGCGACTACATTCCAGAATTTTTTCATTCTTTACATGCCTAGTTTTTTTGATGACCTTCCTGGTGATTTTCATCTTTCTTGAGATTTACAGTAGCAAGTGTAGCAAGGAATTATTTAGAGAAATAAAGTTAGTTTTTTACTCTGTTATTCTACACAATCAAAAGTCCCGCATTGACTTGAACGCCCCTCGTAGGTTTCAGCTAAAGTTTATCAGTAGTTTCCTCACCACATATTCTCTCTCTCTCACTCTTTCTTTCTCCTGCTCTCTCTGTAGCTTGTCATTTTACAGAAAAATAGAGAATGAAGACAGTTTTCATGATATTGATCGCCGTTTAGCTGAATAGAAGAGAGCGACGAGAAATCTCTCATGACGGCGTACAATAAAATGACACACAGTCTTGTGAGAGTTGAGCATAAGGACTGTAAATTGTCCACATGGATTTGTGTGTCGAGCGGCCATTTGGGACGCTGTTTATCGGTATACAGCTCGGAGACCATCTGCTATCGCAAATGTAAAACTTCCCATTTACATCTCGAGTTCTGTCACATGTTCCGATGTGCGAGTGGCCTGAAAAGAAATCTGCTCCGTCTTAGATCCCTTCCTCGTTAGCGCGAACTGGTTCGAGTCTGATGTATCTGCGTTCGTCTCAACGTGCGCAAGCGATTATCGTGCATACCGTACGAGACAGAGGCCGCTATTCAACTGCTTGAACATCGTTAGTATTCTCTGTAACACCTGACAGTAGGAGGTGTTTTTCTTCTCTTTTATCATCCGCAGGTGTAACTCACACCTTTCACTGTCAGTTCAGCAGAGGTTAACACTACAGCAGCATCGCGTATGACTGTCACAGTCCATACATTAGAATATGAATGGATTATTCACTGTTAATTGATCTATTTTGAAATGAGGCTTAATCTGATTATTCACTTTATGAATGCATCATACAGGGTCCTCACAATCCACTGCGGGTTATACAGGCGAAGGCGCCGTTACTGAAAAGTGACACGGATTCAGCGGCAATTTGCCGATTTGCTGATTTCAGTACAATTGCACGACTGCAAGTGCGATACTGCTTTTATACAACAAAAGCATGAACAAGAATTTCATTTTGAGCAAGTCATATTTCAGATACAATATGGGAGTATAAACACGAGTCGAACCTGGAAATTGACATCACTTGTGAATGAAAGCGTGAAAGCGGTTGCCATTAACATTAGACTCATGTTTCATTCATCGAGTGGAACGCCTGATCCTTGAAAATGGACGAATACCTTGTCGCCAACTTGTGGAAGAGACGCATCTGTCTGTGGGAACGGTACACACAACCCTTCACCAGCACCACTTGTACATTACAGGAACTTGACACATCCTCTGTACAGTCCTGACCTCTGTCCAAGCCATTTCCATTTCCACATGTTTGGGCCATTACAGGAGTTCCTGGGAGGCCAGGGTTTCAGACATAAAGAATGCAGTTTGATCATGGCTCTGGCGTACTTACAGTAGGAATCTTTCTGCCTTATCTAAGTTAAACTTTTTTCCTGGACGCTGTATGACATTTGACATTCTGATCATTATTAAACTAAACACGGTAATAGCTGCTGTTTAAGCAAAGTACTTGCATGTCTTTCTTTTTTTTTTTTATTAAACACCTTATGGTACATTCTAACTTTTATAACTTTCAAAGAACAGACAATAAAATGCGATTACAAAAATCCTGAAAGCCTAAAATTTGTAATACAGAAAGACATACTCTTCTACTAAAACCTATAAAAACACCACTTCCCATTCTGCCGAATTCCCACAATAGTGTAGCTAACAATAATCCATACATCTGTCAGCAGCACTGAACGTTCCAGGGCCGACTCCATTTTTCTTTTTCGACAACATTGTGAAAGTCAGAACATGTTTAAGGTTAAAACGAGCCAAAGGTCAGGTCCTGACCAGTGGAGTCCCGTAAGGCCGTGTCGTTTCCATCTGATTTACGACGAGCTGACATTGTTTTGTGGTAAAGTTTGCTGTTCGAGTCATAGCTTTCCTGTCCACTGGGGCTTATCTTGGCCTGGCGTCCTGTTGCACTGCCCGATAAAACATATTTATTTGGCTCACGCTGAGAGCGGACGACGCGGGCTAAGTGACTAGCGCGAGACGGAGCAGTTCAGCGGAACATGACGAGGGGTTGATGGATGACATCGGCGGACAGAATTATTTTTTATTTGAATGAATTAAACATAGTGGAATGAAGTGGAATGTGTATATTATTATTATTATTATTATTATTATTATTATTATTATTATTATAAGTGGTGGAGAAATACCAGTGTGCATGTCAGTGTTACAAAAATGGTACTTGGTAAGGGTGTTTGTGTGTGTGTGTGTGTGTGTGTGTGTGTGTGTGTGTGTGTGTGTGTGATTTTTCAATAGGTGTTTACGAAAACATTAAAATTCATGTACAGTCCTGTTGAAACATAAAAATGTTAAGAAGATCTGTTTTCCTGTTTATTTGGCCTATTTACTTGTTTTTATCAATTTAAATAGTTTGTTTATTTATTTATTTATTTATTTATTTCCTTGTCCCATCCGTATATTAATTTATATTATATATTCATCCATCCATTAATTTTGTTTTATTTATTTATTTGCTTGTTTGTTTGTTGTTTGTTCCTTTTGATATATCTAATTTGTCTATGTAGTTAATTATTCATTTATGTGTTTGCTTTTATTTATATACTGTAAGATGTCCATTTTGTTGTATTTATTTATATAGTTATTTATTTATCTAATTTGTTCATTCATTTATTTATTTTTTCTTATTTAAGTTGATGTATGATTTGCTTGATGTTTTGATTTCTTTTTTGCTTAAAAACTATTAATAAAAGTGAATTATGTGACAAAAATATCATCTTCATCTACCAAAACCAATGTATTGCATCAATCAATCAATCAATCAATCAATCAATCAATCAATCAATCAATCAATTTTTTTTTTACTTTGTGGAACAACCGGGATTCATTCTTTTATTTTAGTCTATTTTCTGCAACAACAAAAAAATGTTAAAATGTTTTACAAGATTCGGTCTCAGCTGCTTTCAATCAGTTTCTCATGATAAAACAAACAAACAAAAAAAAAAACGATGGAACATTGAGAACATTTGCATTAACATTTACATAAGGTTCCAGGGTTGGTGTAAATAAGTGCAGCTTTTCTTCGCCTCACACCTCCAGGGTCAGGGGGTCGAATCTCGTTCTGTGTGCATGGAGTTTGCACGTTCTCCCGGTGCTTGATGTCTTTCCTCCAGTGTCCAAATTGCCTGTAGTGTATTAATGGTTTTGTGAGTGTGTGTGTAAGCCTGGGATGGTTTCCAGCCCCATAGCCCCCAACCCCTGTAACCCTACACGGGATTAAGCGTTAGAGATAATGGCTGGATGTATGGATGTATGGATGGATTTTCTTAGTAAAGTAGCTTCTGATGGAATCTTGGCGAATACCGAGACATTTATTTATAAAGCAGATGCTTTTATTCAAAGTAATGCAAAATCCAGTCTAAACCTACAGCTCCAGAGCCCCACAATGGCATTTAAACTCAAGCTTACGGTCAATAGTACAGAGTGTGCACCGCTGAGCTAAGAAACTGTTGGAAAATGTGAAATTACACCACATGCAAAGGTCATCGAATGAGGGCTGACTGGAATTCAGAAAAGCGCATGCGAGACGAATAATGCAGATAAATCTGGGCGCTTAAGTTTTTTCTACGACTCAACGAAGCTTTAAAGTTTACACTATTGTTGTGAGTAACAAAGTAGTCGATTATGTTAAGGGTCATCGGAATATTTAAATCCCTCTAATCACTTTGTCCTATTCGTAAATGGAGCAGCTCAATGGAGAGATTGACAAAATGATATTTATAATCCCGATTTGTGATGCACAATCATTCACCAGGTAGTGGTTAGCACTGTCGCCTTGCACCTCCAGGGTCCGGGTTTGATTCCCGTCTCTGTGTGCATGGAGTTTGCATGTTCTCCCCGTGCTTGCTGGGTTTCCTCCGGGTACTCCGGTTTCCTCCCACAGTCCAAAGACATGCAGATTAGGCTAATTGGCGTTCCCAAATTGACAATAGTGTGTGAATGAGTGTGTGTGTGTGCTCTGCGATGGATTGGCACGCTGTCCAGGGTGTACCCTGCCTCGTGCCCAGAGTCTCCTGGGATAGGCTCCAGGTCCCCGCGACCCTAAATACAGGATAAAGCGGTATAGAAGATGAATGAATGAATCATTCACCAGCACCGCTCGAACGTTACCGGAGCTCCACTCAGTCCTGACCTTGCTCCAAGCCATTTCCAAGGAGTTCCTGGGAGGCCGCAATGAGTCCGATCATGGCTCTGTCATACTGAGAAAACGTTCTACCTCGATGGTATCCGAACACCATAAGTGTATTTGAGGAACATGGGATTAATAAGCAGGATTCTGCACAATTAAGTCCTGGTTTGACTTGAACAACCCTCACAGAATGCATTTTTCTTCATAATCTTCGGCATTTCATGGAAGCTCCTTGACTTAAATTGGCTCTTTTTCACACGGAATAAAGCCGCCACAGTCTTGAAGAAAAGTTATGTTTCGAGAACTGGAACATCATGAAACATTTCAAACATCATCTGGCTTCTCCTCCTTCGGTCTCAGTAGCAGTTTGCACATACTGTATGATGAATGACTTTTCTTCAAAAACATCTTGTTTCTCTGGAAACTCGGGGTACTACTGTATCTTACTACTAAAGTATTCTGATGAAGTTCCTACCTGCACTTTTATATACAGTACTGTGGAAGAAGATGACATCATTTACGGCTTTAACTAATCGTTTCTCGTATATATGAGAATATACTGTATGATTACTCATGTGTTGGAGATGTTAGACTATAAGAATTCTGATAAATCCCCTTGTGATTTCGGGTTACTGCATGTGTTACAGTACTGTATGTACTGCATTGTTTTGTTCATGTGTGTTTCTCATTGTTCTCACCACATGGAAACGAGGTCTCAGTTGGGTCACAAATCTCGCCCTCTGTCTCCCATCACAAAACCTCACAAAGATCTATATATAGTCTTGTTTCTGATATCTGGTTTTAAAAAGGTTTTTGTTTTTCCTTTCTTTCCCATATGCACTATTGTTTATCACATCATTTGTTAACCATGTAATCCTTTAAGAGAATAAATCACGACTGCGAAGAACATGCTCAACTCAAAGCAAATGATCTTTTCAATTTGCTTGGCTGAAAATATATCCAGAGGAGATGATTTGTCGCAGGCATGCCTTTTTTTTCATCGTCATCTTTTTTTTTTTTTTTTTTCAGTTTTCAACAGATGAGTACATCTTATGACTCAATTTGATTTTGCTCAGAAATAACAACTGGCGAGTCTAACAGTGGGGGCAAAATGTACTGTTTCTATTTTTATGTATATATATATATATATATATATATATACCTCTTGCATAATGCCATTTTTGGAGGAAATCTTTTTCATTATATTTAATTTGGATTTAAAGTGGACAGCGGCATTTTTTTGCTACTATCAAGCAAGTCATTTACTCACTCTCTCTCTCACTCACTCACTCACTCATCTTCTATACCGCTTTATCCAGTATTCAGGATCGCGGGGGGCCTGAAGCCTATCCCAGGAGGGTACGAGATGGGGTACACCCTGGTGTACAGGGTGCCAATCCATCGCAGGGCACACACACACACACACACACTCATTCACACACTACGGGAAGTTTGGCTAATCTGCATGTCTTTGGACTGTGGGAGGAAACCGGAGTACCCGGATGAAACCCACCAAGCACGGGGGGAACATTCAAACTCCATGCACACAGAGACGGGAATCGAGCCTGGCCGGGAATCGAACCCAGACCCTGGAGGTGCAAGGCGACAGTGCTAACCACTACACCACCGTGCCGCCAGCAAGTCATTTATTTAGCTTTATTATTATTTAGAATAAATAGGTGGATGGAATATATTGCTTGCTTTTGGTTGCATGTCTGTTTAAGGACATTTCTTCAAATACTCAAGTATAGCGATTACTAATTGAATGCCACTCGTAAGGTAGACATTGTGCTGCCCATGCAAGGGGGTGGAACGGCATACACAGAGAGTGCAAATAATCTACATCCACTATGCACAGTGGTAGGTCGTACATTTTCTAAGAATCGTCTATTCACTAATCACATGCCCAAGGTAGAAAATGATTTTACAGTGGCGTCACCTCGCACCTCCAGATAAACCGGGATTTGGTTTTTGGTAGGTTGATTGGAGTTTTGTTAAATTTCCCATAACGTATGAATGGAT
Organism: Channallabes apus; assembly: GCA_030522415.1. NCBI lineage: Eukaryota > Metazoa > Chordata > Actinopteri > Siluriformes > Clariidae > Channallabes > Channallabes apus. The sequence goes on along the minus strand of CM060113.1, from coordinate 9,327,410 downwards.
ATGTTAATGTGTGTGTCTGTGCTCTAAGATGATCAAATCTAGGTTGTACCCCATCTTCCTAATACTATAGAGATTAAAAATGAACGTGGCTATCATTCATCATAATTATCTATAATCAAACATCAGCGAGCAATTATTCATGTTATACAGCGCCACAGAGCTGAAGATGTGTTTTACAACTAAATGAGATCCACTAAAAATGCTCCATGATGAGGACAAGTAAACATGTCATTCTAAAAAAAAAAAAAATTTTTAAAGTGTGATACGAGAGTATATTAAGCAATTATTGCAATCTAAGATTATATTAATATGAGCAGCGACAAACACAGATTACGTAACGTTTGCATAATGTAAATGCTAGAAGCTGTGTGTGCGGGAAAAAAAGAAAGCGAAGAAGCACGTGTGAAATAAAGTCGCCTTTAACGAATGGCCACAGCATAAGCAGCTTCAGCATTTGTTGACTTCTCAGAGAGGATAAAGGTTACACAGCTTTTCTCCTCTCGAAATCCCGTCCTATCTCTCCCCCCCCCCCACCCTCCCTCAGTTGCTCCCTAATGCTCTCGCAGTGATGAAACGCAGATGGGCCTCGGCCTAGAACTTGCATACTGTGCATAAATAGCATATTTAATTAGACTGTGGACGCGCTCTAAATCAAATTACCCTCCGAAAGACAGGAACACTTACATTAACAGTGTTCCCGAGCCGCAACGCAGCCAAAATTTAAATTAGTAACAGATAATTAGGATAAGAGCGAGAACTTAGGCCGACGTTTTCCGGCGCGTAATTGCAGCGCATGCGAAACATACTGCTTTAGCTAATTAGACGCGGCGTGCACGGGGACGAGGTCAGGCCAGGGAGAGGATCCTCTGATGAAACGGGCGAGGGAACGGCATTGTGCTGGTGAGGACCGGAAAGTTTAAAGGACCCGTGGAGCAGTGGGAAAGTTAAACGCAGGAGTCCAAACTTACAGGTTCAACTTTTAATTAGCAAGCAGATGGGAATTTGACCAGAGGACAGGGACACTCTGGAGAGAACCGAACATGTAATTATTGAAGTTACAAAGTTGTGTTGCTGCAGTAAAATCAGGTTTGTATTTAACTAGAAACTAGCAAGCAGCATTAGCACTGATGGTAGGAAAGATAATACTGAACCTCAGAACCTCGCGTCACTCCAATGATGGAAAAACTTATTGTGTAGAATATTTAGAAATCACTTGTCTAAAGTAGAAACTTAATTTTGTGTGTACGACTTAACAATTTTTTAATTTAAACTTTATTATTTAAACTTTAATCTATACATATAATAAAAGTATATATAGTTGGCGACATGGAAGATATTAGCGAAAA
>CM060113.1:9251064-9321064 GCA_030522415.1 Channallabes apus | reverse complement strand
ACTTCCTTGATGATATCCAAACACTAGTGGAATGGTGAGATAAGTGCATTAGTGTAGCAGGGCAATAAGATAAGATACGGTAAAACTTTATTAATACTGGAGGAAATTCTTGTGCCAGTGTAATGAAGTAATAAATGAAGTAATAAAAAAAATATATATATATATATATATATATATATATATATATTATATATATCACAAACTAGACATGAGGTAAATAAAAGTAGAATGCTGCAACCAGAAGCAATAAGAACCAGATTCTGATGTATAATTGAACATAGCGACAGCAACGAGTAATATTGCATGTGATATTGCTAATTGATATTGCGCATGATATTTAGGAATGCAAATTGCTATAGAAGGGGGAGGAGTTATAAAATTGGATGGTCTACAGGGAGGAAAGACCTCCTAGTGCTTCTCCATAGTCTCAATCTATGACTTTGAATGTGCTCCTGTAGGACACCAGTGTGCTATGCAGCGAGTGGGACGCAACATTCAGAATCCTGGGAAGTTTCTTCTCCTCTTCACCTCTTCACCTCCACGCCAATGACAGAGCCAGCTTTCCTAATAAGCTTGTTGAGTCTGTTGGCATCTTCACTCTGCTTCCCAAGCACACTACGGCATAGAACATGCGCTGGTTACCACTGAGTCAAAAAACATCTGCAGCATGGTTCTGCAGACATCTTAGTCTTCTAAGAAAGTACAAACAGCTCTAACCTTTCCTATACAAAAAAAAAAAGGAAATCTGTGTTTTTAGTCCAATCTAGCGTATTGTCTATGAGGACGCTTAGATGCTTATGGTTTAAGCTAGTTTCTACACAATCAAAAATCCTGGTTTGACTTACAGTAAACGCTCCTCAAACAGAGTTATTCTGAAATGTACAGTACAGGATTTATGCGATTATAGAAGACAGATGTGTGCCGTTCTCATCCAATCCTTATCTTTAATGCCCTGCACTTTATTTCTGCTGGTTCTGTCCTTGGTTAATTTATGACTTACTTTTCATCAGACGTCTTTTCTCCCTAATTTAGTCGTAGCCTCTCTGTTAGAGCACTCTCATCAGAGGGTGAAGACTGTCACATGCTTCCTCTGAGACACAACTGGTGCTCAAATGTTGCGGATGCTCACAGACACCTGTGATTAGCTTCTGTCGCCATGATTGATGCGAGATTGTAGGTACACGACCCCTCCCCTCCGAGAGAGCGTGACCGATCTATGACTGGAGCATCACCCTACTCCCGATCTCACGATCCCCAGATGACAGGGCAAGCGCGTTTCCGTTACACCACTCAGGAACAATTCCACAGATAACATAACATAAAAAATATATATATATATCATGGTTCAAACATTTACTACAATAATTTGGCATATTTATTCTAAAGTTTCATTTTCCTTCATCCCAGTTTACATTTTTTACACTGAAATTGATTAAAGAAAACCCAAGCCCATCATTTTTACTTAATAAACATAGGCCTTAATAAGTGGTTAAACAATAGGTAAATATTTGCATTAATCTTATAAAATGAAAGGATGTAAATGTATTAATTTCATTTGTTGTAGTAACGCGGACATTATAGTATATCAAAATGATAATACTACATATTCTACTTAAGTGGAAATCCTGCCTATATTTTAAATACATTCATTAATTCTTCTTCTTATTATAATTGTTTCTTTTTTTCTTTCAATAATTTAAATTCTTATAAAAAAAATTTCATGTTTTTCACTGTTAAAGCAAACATTTTCTTAAACGTTATTCAGCTTCAGATGAAATGCAATGGCAATTCAAACTATTGTAACTGTAAGAAAAATAATAAGTGAAATGTATGATGTTCGAGTCAACCCGGGACTTGTGATGAAAGTTCTTGTGATTCAAGGCATAAAACGGATTGCTGTTTACAGAAGACTCGTAAAACATCTCAATGGTGCAAACTTTTAAAAAAGTTATCATCCCTGAATGATGATCCCGGCTGAGGTGGCTCGGAGCAAACTGCGGTCATTCCAGTGAACAGTAAGCGAATTAAATGCCTGATCCTTGTCACTCGACTCATGAATTGTCATCAACTGTCTGTGACACAGGCGGCGCGGTGGTGTAGTGGTTAGCACTGTCGCCTTGCACCTCCAGGGTCCAGGGTTCGATTCCCCGGCCAGGCTCGATTCCCATCTCTGTGTGCATGGAGTTTGCATGTTCTCCCCGTGCTTGGTGGGTTTCCTCCGGGTACTCCGGTTTCCTCCCACAGTCCAAAGATATGCAGGTTAGGCTAATTGGCGTTCCTAAATTGACCATAATGTGTGATTGGGTGTGTGAGTGTGTGTATGTGTGTGTGCCCTGCGATGGATTGGCACCCTGTCCAGACCTGATTAAGCGGTATAGAAAATGAATGAAAAATGAAAGGATGAATGTCTGTGACACCTGTTCACACAATCATTCACAAACACCACTTGCACCTTACAGGAACTTGGCTGGGAGTTACTGTATTGCGACATTCCTCATAAAGTCCTGACCTCGCCACATTTTTGGTTGATTGACGTTGTTCCTGAGAAACCTCTCCTTTCTACTTTGATGGTGTCCAAGCACAACTGAAACACTGGGATAAGTGCATTAGTGTAGCAGGGGATTATACAGAGAAATAAAGGTCGTTTTTACTGTTCTGTTATTCTGCAAATTCAAAAGTCCAGGTTTGACTTGAACGCCCCGGTATTATTGTGCGTAATTATAGGAGGAAGATATTTAGTGTATTGTTGGGATGTGAGTGTCGCGCCATTGTGATGACAGAAACTCAATAGCCGATGTCGGTATTCCACAATCATGTGCTTTGTTCTAAATGTCATGAGACCTCAGTCACATTGAACATGTCAGTAAACATGAGGCTGATGTGGAAGTTCATCAATTGAAATTCACTTGCTTTGACACTGTGTTTTAATCGCTGCTTTTAGAACAAGGCTTTGAATTAAAGATGAATCAGAGTTGAATCCGTCTTTAAAACACCACCATCCTTTCTTTCAGCGCCAGTATCGTGCTGTTTATTGTGATATACTACCCATTAAGGTAGAGTTTTATGTATCGAGAAAACATTTTTCAGACAGGAAAGATTCACCAAATTCACAAAACCTGATTAGCACTATGCTGTTAAAAAAAAAAAAAAAAAAAAAAAAAAAGTCTCCCTGCAGGCCGTGGAAATCTCAGTAAAAGCTGATGAATCACTGTAACTCGCGTTAGTGAGGAACTCCCCAACACGACAATCTCTATTTTTCTCATTAGATTGCGCTGCAGCGCGTCTGGCAGCAGCCGAACGATTATTCGAAAGGAGGGGAAAAAAAAAAAAAAAACAAGCTTGAGCCGTCAATACAGACTGCAGCAGGAAGTGCGAGCCTGCGGTTCATCGCATCGACTTCAGTTTACGTCCAGCCCCGTACTGTATTAGTGACTGTTTATTCATTTGCTTGCTTCCCGGAGGATCTTCGCTTCAGAAGCGCTTCGTTTTCCTGTTTCTTTTGGAAAACACGGTCTGCAGTTAGAACAGACCTCTAGAATTTTCATTTATTGACTTATTTATTGATTGATTCATTCATTTGTATTGTTTTTTTTATTATACCTGGCGTGCGACAGGGGTCATAATTGAATTCTTGTAAGTAGGAATTCTATAGATATGTGATTCTGTGGAATGTTGAAGTGTGATAAGGCCCCGGATAAATCTTGTGGTAACTGGTTACATGAACGTTATATTGAAATCTGCTATGACATCTACAGTAGAACTGGGATTCATTCCCAGACTTTAGTTTTTTTGTTCGACATTTTCCGCAGTTCATACAAATGAATGTATACATGGGGCACTGGGTCCCAAGCCTGGATAAAATGGGAGGGTTGCGTCAGGAAGGACATCCGACGTAATTACCTGTGCCAAGCTTGTATGTGCGGGTCATCATTAATGAAGTCTAACGGTAGCACGTATAGATTGCTAGTGGGTCTGTACTGTTCTGAGAATCACAGAACCAACTCTGTGTAATAGGCCATGAATCTAGAAATGGTCATAGCTGACGTCCTACCAGGGGTAGCTCAGTGGTTAAAGCATTGGACTACGGTTCAGAAAATCCCAGGTTCAAGCCCCACAACCACCAAGTTGCCACTGTTGGGCCCTTGAGCAAGGCCCTTAACCCTCAACTGCTCAGATGTGTAATGAGATAAAAAAAAAAAAAAAAGTAAGTCGCTCTGGATAAGAGCATCTGCCAAAATGTAAATATGACATACAGGTAGGTCTTATTTTTATGGCTGTTTTATGAGTTACTTTTGTATGTAGATACGAAATGTGAGATTGGGTATTTATCTGATTCATGGTCATGTGACTTAGATAGAAGTGAACTGTCATGACAAGTAAATCTGATCTGAACAAAATATCAGAATTGAACAATGTGGCTTGTAATGTGAATGTAGACTTAAAACTATTGTCATTTCACTATTGTGATTTTTGTGTCTAGACCTGGTCCAGTCAGACGCTCCTACAGTAGTTACGCTGAGGATGTTAATAGTTAAATAGTTTTCACGTGTTAATGTTTTTAAATAAATTACAACCTTGAAGACCTTAAAGCTCAAAGCCTTATTAAATACTGTATGTATATATTTTTTTGTCTATGAGAAATTGAAGGAGTGATGTAGTTTATTTTGGATTTTGGATTTTTTTTTTTTAATAATCGTGAGTCAGTCTAAATCATGCATGACGATTCATGTGGAACAAAGGGCAAAGTGCATGAACCTGAGTGCACTTCTCTTCTTTTTCTCTTTCTCTTCCCGCCTTTGTCTCTTTGTCTTTGTCAGTAGTTCAAAGACAGCATTATGCGTGACGGCACGTCAGGACGCAACACAAACATCGCCCTCTCTTTTCTGTGTCAGATTTCACTCTCAGAATTCTCCTTTTTTTTTGTTTTAAGTCAGAACTTTGTACTCCAGTACACTCTCTTTCTGAGTCCATCTCCATTTTCTTGTCATATCTTTTTCACAGTTTTAGATTGACTTGTTACTCTCTCCAACTCCCCACCTCCCCCCTCCGGTCTCCCTCCACTCCCCAGTCTCCACGCACTCCTGCGATGCAGAAGAACTTCCTTTTCTCCTCTCATCTCATCTGCCTACTCATCTATATCAGGACACGAGTCCCTTCATAGGGCTGCACCAGCTGTCACTGTCGACTGTGCCGCGTCCCTTTTTTCTGCCATCCATCATCCAAACCCTCCCATTTCCACACCAATCGTCCGTCTATTGTCAGACGGAGAGACAGGTATACTCAACCGTCCTCCCTCCATCTCCATCTCCTTTCCTTTCTCAGATGGGCGTGTTTCTTCCTTCAGCCACTCTTCTACTTTTTAAGCACAATTTACTCCGGGCTAAGTGCTGAGTGCAGCTTCTTACTTTGATAGCTCTGGTTTTTTTTTCCCATTCCTTTTCTTTTCCTCATAAGAAAAAAATATATGAATGCATATTATTTGCTGTTCCACAGACTGCTGTTTCGGAGAAAAATGCATTCCTGCCCTAGTAATTGCCACCACGATATTACACTGGATCTTTCCATAATTCACATGAATATGTCTTTTATATGTTTCTGAAAGGATATTGTGGTGAGATGACGACGTTCCCGTGGGTTTCTGCATCCATGCCACAAAAAGCTAAAAAAAAGTCAAAAATAAATAAACTCAGACACTTAGAGTGCTTTCTATATTTATATCTGCCAATTAAAAGGCTTGTTTTTTTTTTTCATCACCCGGAATGAGGCATAGTGCTAAATCAATCTCGTAGAAAATCAAAGCAAAGACACAGCAATATGGTTTTGCCATAATGAACTTACAGCTGAATCGCAAATCACAGCGTGATTTATTCTATTCTATTCTACTCTATTCTATTCTAATTATATATTTATTTATTAATGTACAATATGAATGTATGTACATACATGTACAAATACAGTATACTGTACAAATATCGGAGCAGCCTCATCATTTTTATGTTATTGCCAATTATATGTACAGGATCGTGTGTGTTAAGGAAAAGGTAAAAAGAAAAACAAAAGAAATTTTGCCTAGTAATACCAAAATAAATGGTTTCCATACAGACTGTTGGTTACTTTTTTCTTTACTCACACATTTAGTCCCGACAATATTTCAACCTGCGGTGCGTTTTCATTGTCACGAGACGTTGACTATCAGAAAGAAATCATTTGTAAAGCCTTCCAATCAGTCTCTAACTGCAGGAAAGTACAGGATTCCTGCCATACAGCAGAAATAAGATCACAGCTGGACAACTGGAATCTTTACACGATGACTATGAGCGAGCAAAATGAGAACTGGTCTTATTACTATGTCTGTTTCACCACCAAAATGTTCCGCACCCAGTAAGAAATGTCGTACTAGAAAAAATAAAATCTATATACAGTATATAGATATAGATACAGTATATACAACACTGTAGATTTGAAAACAAAAAAGCTGGCATAAACAATTTCGAGCATGCACGAATCCCTTCTTTATATCTCTGACATTTCTGTCAGCCCGCAGGCAATATAGAGCAAGCTTTGCATTCGGAGCATGCCATCAAAAAAAAGGGGGGAAAAAAACGCCTTTTAGCGGCTCGGCTGGAATCGAAATGGGGTTCACCACAGGTAACTCAGAAATGAACTCGAGTGTCAGAGCAATAGGCTCGCTCCAGCACACTCCTAATATCGGAGCAAAGGAGGACAATGCTGGAGCAACATCTGATTAGAGCGGCTCAGCCTGAACATTAGGTTTCTATGGGAACAGGATATTATGTACCAGCCCTGGCAAAACAGGAAGTTTATGTCTGCCGGCTTGCCGCGTTTGCTGTGCGACCTCTGGCCTTGCTAGCCGTGGGATTTTTATTTATTTATTTATTTATTTATTTATAGCTAACTAATATTAGGTTGATTTTTTTGGATTTTGTTTGTTTCGGGTTGTAGCGATTTTGATAATCGAAGCCGTCTGGATATATTTAATAAAATTCAGCAGCTACATTTGGATATAAAAGCTATTATCTTTGTTTTCATCTAGAAAGAAGGACGGAATTACAAAACTGCCACAAAGCACAATAAAGCACATTTGTACTGTATAAATGTATTTTTTTTATTATTATGGATTAGGGAAAACTGTCTACTCCTTTTTAATTATGATTTTAACCACTTAAAAAAAAGATTGTCAAGAGATTAGCTTCTGACTGAAATATATTTGGCTAGGCATGTCATAAAAACACATACAGTACATTAACTTAATAGCTAATGTAGCTATCTAGGTTTAAGATAGATAGATAGATAGATAGATAGATAGATAGATAGATAGATAGATAGATACTGTTCCTGAGGGAAATTCAAAATATGTTCAATATACTGTATAATGCTAACAATGAGCTAATGTTAAGATCAACTACTTAGCTTCTCACTGGGCTGCTTGCTAGCTACCCAGCATGGTGGTTTTCTCTATTATTTGTGGCTAAGCTACCTTTTTACTCATTTTATGATAGTTATTGTTGTTGTTTGCTAATACCAGTAATAAAATACATACTACTATGTTTCTGCCTATGCTAACTGGCAATATTGTGCCACTGCTAACACTGGGCTCTTGTCATATCAGTTAGGAAAACAAAACAGACATGCTACATAATATGCTATCTGACTGTTAATATCTGCTACTTGCTAATGTCAATAAAAAAAATGCTATAATTTTTTATTTTTTTTTACTGAACAGAATGTTAGCTAAAGTCCGATTAGCATCAGAACTGCATTAATGCGCAGAAATGTCACATATAAGAAATTGTGCTTAATGTTCTATAGTTTACTATGGTAAGCTATATACAGTAGTATGGTATACGGTAGCATTACTTTTGCTACTTCAGACATTACCATGGTAGCCACCATACGACTTTCCCAGGATAAGTCATTGGGTATCATGCTACTTATTCTGTACCACAGTGGCTACCAAAGATTTTTAATATGGTATGTGTGTACAGTACATCCTGTACCATAGTAGATATGTTTGTACATACTACTAGTATGGTGTGGTATGGTATGGTGTAGTACAGGTAGTACCATAACAAGTTTTTCAAAGTATCCTGGTGCATGTTCCATTGTGTCATGTATCATACTATAGTATCTTTGTACCATGTAAGTTTGTACCACGGTAGAACCATGTATCATGGAGTAATACCAGTGCTACTGTATATCAGCAAATAAGTAAATAAGTACCACCAGAAGAAAAGGCAAAAAAAAAGCACTATTATGACTTCTTTTGGCCAGAATCCATCCGCAGTGATTTCATCCATACAGTACCTGGCATTAACATGCATCCTGGGTGATCGTATAACAAGCGGACAGCCGAGACAAATAGTCGTTCACACCTGGCATTATGAACGCACCTCTCCAGTGATGACTTGTGATTTGATTTCATACATCGTTTCCGCTGGAAGAAGGCGTGATGCACATTTATTACGCCAGTCTTCCACTTTTGGGATTTCATTTTTTTTTTTTAAGGCGATGTCCCACGAATTATATTTCATGCGTTTCAAATTAGGTTTTAATTGCATGGTTTTCCACTGCATTTATTATTTAGGAGGAAATATAATCATGTAAACCTGTAAAGGTTGTTTTAAACATTTTAATCACCGGGTCTGCTAGGACAACATGAATAATCTGAGATGAGACAACAAATAAACTGCTTTCGTTTCTGCGCTATAAAAATCATCTTTATATATTTATATATTAGCATGGAGGCAGAGGAACAGACACCTTGATTGAGGAACTGAGGACCTCTTACTCTGAGGGTGGGATTTTTTTTTTTAAGCAGCAGCAGCAGCCAGATCTAACACATGGTATTATGGCAGCTGGACAGAGTGGACAGTTTTCCCTCAGGCCATTTGACTTTTAGAGGAAATGCTGGCTTCCTTCCATGCCAGGAGCGGACTGATGTCATCATCCAGCCACACACTGGAGAAGAGTGTCTCCTTCAAGCAGCTTTGCTCAACTCAAGTGTCCTCGATTGCGTTAAGTGTGCACCAAGAAGGAAAGCAACAGCAATGCTGGGAGACTTCGAAACTATTATTTGCCGGTGCAGTGATACGGCTAAAAGGCCATTTTAGCCGTATCACTAGACTGGCCAAATAAGGGCAGAGAATCGCTGTAAAAAAATAAACTAAAATACTCTGAGCATAGTGAATTTACCGTCATTAAGCAACTTTTAGGTCACCGATGTGCAAACAACCGTGCACTATTACTCAACCGGACGCTTCTTAGTGTTTAATTACTATTTTCCTCAGCTTGCTTAAAAGTGTTGGTGAGTTATTGCAACATGTATACTTGCTGACATTTCTCTCCCTTATGATGGGCTGATGCAAGCTAGTGATTATCTGGCTCCCAGCATGCCTGTGTGCAATAACAAGCCATAACGGCGCAAAAAGAAAAAAAAAAAAATACAGCAGTCTAATTTCAGCCTGATCTGTCTCAAAATAAAAAGCGATTTCCTTCAATTTTTGAGAGAGTAAATTCATGAGAGAAGACAAAAATTCTGCCTTGTCAAAAGTTTCACTTGTTTGGAAGTTTTCTTATGAGTCGGCTTGTGCATATTTTCAATGTTTTTTTGTTTTTTGTTTTTTCATAATCATGAGATGGCTATGTTAGCTAACAGTGCTCGTGCCACTAATATGCATGTTTTTGAATTAAGATGCAGGTCAAGTTAATGTAATTATACTTAAAGAGAAGAAATAAAAAGTGAAGAAAGGTTTAAAAAATACAAGCTTAAAAAAAAGATTAATAATAATCTTTTTCATTATTTTTTTCTTTTGTAACTCACAAACATTTCATATAAATACATATTAATAAATATTACATTACCTTACATATAAAAGATGCAAATACATTATTGTATACATTTTTTTGTTTATTTTTTGTTTTTAAGAAGTATATCTTATCATTTTTGAATTTTGTATATAAATTATCATAAAATTTAAAATGTAAAAAAAGTCTGACTTCTTGTTTTTGGTGACATGGGTGCTCGATCAGATTGGAATTTGGGGAGTTTGGATGCTGGGTCATTGGCCTTGGGCTTTTTGCCCGCTGGGCCCCCTGTGTGACATGCTGTGGTGCACTGGATGCTCTGGCACCTTTCTATCATGGGCAGCATTGACTTTTTTGGCAGGTTGTGCTGCATTGGCTTTTCTGTGGGGTCAGACCAGACGGCTGGCCTTTAGTCCCCGTGGGCATGGGTGACCCTTAGGCACCATGATCCTGTCACCAGATTGCTGGTGGTGGTTGGTGATGTTGTACATCTACATATTGAACAACATCACCAATCACCAATATATACGTACTATATATGTTGATGCATGTATATTGTATATGTACTGTATATGCAAAGTGTGACTAGATACAGTAAATAGACAGTGAGTTTTGAAAAATGAGCTATAATGTAGGTATACCTAACCTTCTGCATTTCCTTGAACATTCTGAACACTTTACTGAGATTGATCTTCTTTTCTCCTATGCAGGTCAGTCTGCCCAATGACTCCAGCTGTGTGGAGGAGATTTTGCGGGTAAGTGAGTAATTGCACCTGCCTCCTACACCTCTCACACAGTGACATATAAGCATCTCAGGCATGGGTCCTTAGCTTATAAGCCAAACATAAAAAAAAAAACTCACACAAGGAAATCTATTACTTTTCAAGGATTTGTAGCATGAATTAGTTTTTTTGCTTGTTTTTTTCTTAAATAAAAAATTAGATGCTAATTTCGTTTCCTCATTAGCGACGTTGTTGATCCGAACATGTAGCTGCTCGCACTCATCTATTCTGTTCCTAGATCAGTTTTATCTCATTCTTTAAATAGATATGGGTTACTATGTTTCCTACATCTTAGTTCATGCCCCGTTCTGTTAACCGTTGTTTCCCAGGCAACCTGGATTGTTTCTGTCATTCAGAGCACGATCAGAGCTTACGGTGACTCAGATATGACTCACGTTCACGTCAGCAGCTCGGACAAGGACACGAGCGTCGGTCATTTGTGATGCCAAACAGTAAAGCTGCTTTCTTTAGAGGAGAAGAAGTCTCCGACTGGGTTCCGAAATAGTTCTTCGAAGTGCTAATCTCATGTAATCATGGCTAAGAAGCTGTTAAGCCTGGGAAAAGTAAAAGTCAGGATTAGTTATCAGAGGTGGGCAGCACAAGCAAGGCTTGTTGGGTTGCATTTACTTATTTGGCAGGTGCGTTTTATCCAAAGTGATTTTGAAATTAGTTTAATGAGTTAAAGTGATTTTAAAACGAGTTTAAGAACAGGATTGAGGAAATCTTGTTTTACTGAGTATTTCTTAAAAAGTCGTTTACTGATCTTAGTTAAATGGAAGTGATTTATCAGTCTTTTCAGAAAAAATTTTCTTGGGCTAAACTGAATTCAGAAACTTTTTTTTGCTAATTTACATTTAACCACATCCAAAAAAACTCTGAGCTATAAATGACAAAATGGCAACTAAACAGCAACTCCAGTAATGTTACAGTAATGCAGCTCAGGATACATTTAACCTTTTAAAATCTGTCTTTAATTTTGTTTTTTATTGAATTTTATTGGGTTTCCTCCGGGTACTCCGGTTTCCTCCCACAGTCCAAAGATATGCAGATTAGGCTAATTGGCGTTTCTAAAATTGCCCGTAGTGTGTGATTGGGTGTGTGAGTATGTGTGTGTGCCCTGCGATGGATTGGCACCCTGTCCAGGGTGTACCCCGCCTAGTGCCCGAAGTCTCCTGGGATAGGCTCCAGGTCCCCCGCGACCCTGAACACAGGATTAAGCGGTATAGAAGATGAATGAATGAATGAATTTTATTGAAGTCGTATAGAGAAATACTTTGCTTAATGCATTGATTTGTTTTAATATTGTCATTTTCAGGATTCTTTGCTTTTACGTAAAGTATGTAAAGAAAATCCAAATCAAATGTACAATTTAAAGTCTTTTACACAAACTTGGGAGCTCTAGTAGTGACATTTTTTGCAAATTAGCTGAATTTTGATGCCTATTTTTTTGTGTTCTTCATTAAATACATGTACATTTCTAAGAAGACATTTTTTCTATTTATATTGATAGTTTAATATACTATTCCTTCCTTAATCATCTCAGTTAAAACGTACAGTATACTATTATACACCACCAGTCAAAAGATTAGGCACCCCTTCTAACTTTTCCGTCTTTCGTGATTTGTATTTCTTTCTACACTGTAACACAATGCTGAAGGCATTTATCCAACATATACAGTACAATCATCTCCTTTAAACAGTTGATATTGAGATGTATATCTGCTAGTTCTGCTCTGTAAAGCCTTCATACCGGCTCTAATCTGAGGTGCTGTTTGTTAATTGGTGATTTCTAAGACTGGTAACTCTAACTGAACTTCTCCTCTGCAGCAGATGTGAGTTTTGGTCTTGCTTTCCTAGGAAGGTCTTTATGAGATCCAGTTTCGTAATTGTGCTTGTTGAGTTTCGCAAATGCAGTTTCAATACTGTTCTTGCAAGAACTATTCCAGAAAGGCTGACCTCTGTGTCTTAAAATAACTTACTGTAGTTGTTACTTAATTACCTAATACCATACAGTATGTGTCATTTCATAGATTTGAAAGAATGCAGTATTGTTCTAGAATGTAGAAAATAAATCTTTGTCTGGTACTGTACTGTATATTACATATGTACTGTATATACTGTAGATAGCACAGTGTATACACATTAGATAATAATATTGCAGATCTGCATATCACATATCTGTAGCTGTAGTCCGGACATGTAAAAGCATCAACTCTCTACCACACTAGACTCAGAATACATCCAAAGGCTCTGTTTTGCACTGGTTATCATTAGCTTTAAAAATGGAGCAGATGAAAGAGACTTGACCTGCTTTCCTCACCCCTATCTGACATTTTCTTTCACTCTTCTGTTCAGTAGCGCTCCAGCCCTCAGGGCCTAGTTTATCACAGCTAGAAATGTTTATAGATTGATATCACCTCTGCACAGAGAAAGGAACAAGATGGTATCTTACACAGAGAAACATGAGTAAACAGAAGGAAAACAAAGGCACAGAGATTAGTACTAGCTAAAGGTTTCAATAAAAACCGCCACCTTTACAAATTGACTTGATTTGGTTACATAATTTTGTTGTTTTGCATAGATAATATGAAATATTTATTCCGGAGAGTAATGTGTAATCGCGCAGAACTTTAGTGTAACTAAGAGCAGCCTTTTGTGATTCCACATAATGGATAACATGTAAGGATGACGCATGTTCTCTCTCTCTCTCTCTCTCACACACACACACACACACACACACACACACACACACCAGGTGGTCTCTCCCTAGTCTACTATTAATTGCAGTTGAATTGTTTTTGTCTTAACTCAGGTGTGTTCATTACAGCAGCTGAATGCAATAGTAGTAGTAGTAGTAATGGTAGAAGAAGAAGGATGATGATAATGAGAAGGAGGAGGAGGAGGAACATGTTTGGGAGCAGCAGTGCAAGGACTGGAAGAAGCACTAATGGTAATACTAAGTGGCAGTGGTAATGAAGGGCTAGAAGCAGCAGCAGTAGTAGTGGTGGAGTAGAAGCCATGGGAGTACAGTAGTAGTAGTAGTACTAGTTGTGGGGTAGAAGCCGTGGGAGTACAGTAGTAGTAGTAGTAGTAGTGGTTGTGGGGTAGAAGGCGTGGGAGTACAGTAGTAGTAGTAGTAGTGGTTGTGGGGTAGAAGCCGTGGGAGTACAGTAGTAGTAGTAGTAGTAGTGGTTGTGGGGTAGAAGCCGTGGGAGTACAGTAGTAGTAGTAGTAGTAGTAGTAGTGGTTGTGGGGTAGAAGCCGTGGGAGTACAGTAGTAGTAGTAGTAGTAGTAGTAGTGGTTGTGGGGTAGAAGCCGTGGGAGTACAGTAGTAGTAGTAGTAGTAGTAGTAGTGGTTGTGGAGTAGAAGCCGTGGGAGTACAGTAGTAGTAGTAGTAGTAGTAGTGGTTGTGGGGTAGAACCCGTGGGAGTGTAGTAGTAGTGGTTGTGGGGTAAAAGCCGTAGTAGTAGTAGTAGTAGTGGTTGTGGGGTAGAAGCCGTGGGAGTACAGTAGTAGTAGTAGTGGTTGTGGGGTAGAAGGCGTGGGAGTACAGTAGTAGTAGTAGTAGTAGTAGTGGTTGTGGGGTAGAAGCCGTAGTAGTAGTAGTAGTAGTAGTAGTAGTAGTAGTAGTGGTTGTGGGGTAGAAGCCGTGGGAGTACAGTAGTAGTAGTAGTAGTAGTAGTAGTAGTGGTGGTTGTGGGGTAGAAGCCGTGGGAGTACAGTAGTAGTAGTAGTAGTAGTAGTAGTAGTGGTTGTGGGATAGAAGCCGTGGGAGTACAGTAGTAGTAGTAGTAGTAGTAGTAGTAGTGGTGGTTGTGGGGTAGAAGCCGTGGGAGTACAGTAGTAGTAGTAGTAGTAGTAGTGGTGGTTGTGGGGTAGAAGCCGTGGGAGTACAGTAGTAGTAGTAGTAGTAGTAGTAGTAGTGGTGGTTGTGGGGTAGAAGCCGTGGGAGTACAGTAGTAGTAGTAGTAGTAGTAGTGGTGGTGGTTGTGGGGTAGAAGGCGTGGGAGTACAGTAGTAGTAGTAGTAGTGGTGGTTGTGGGGTAGAAGCCGTGGGAGTACAGTAGTAGTAGTAGTAGTAGTGGTTGTGGGGTAGAAGCCGTGGGAGTACAGTAGTAGTAGTAGTAGTAGTAGTAGTAGTGGTTGTGGGGTAGAAGCCGTGGGAGTACAGTAGTAGTAGTAGTAGTAGTAGTAGTAGTAGTGGTTGTGGGGTAGAAGGCGTGGGAGTACAGTAGTAGTAGTAGTAGTAGTAGTAGTGGTTGTGGGGTAGAAGCCGTGGGAGTACAGTAGTAGTAGTAGTAGTAGTAGTAGTGATTGTGGGGTAGAAGCAGAAGCAGCAGCACTGCTGGGGTAGAAGCAGAAGTAGAAGCAGTAGTAGTAGTAGAAAGTGTAATAGTCGTATTAGCAGTAGAAATAATAGCAGCAGTGCTAGCAGTAGTAATAGTACTAGCAGTAATGCTAGCAGTAGCAGCAGTGCTAGAAGCAGTAGTGCTAACAGCAGTTGTAGTAATAATAACAGTACTAACAGTAGTAGTAATAGCAGCAGGAGCCCTAGCAAAAGTACTAGCATTACTAGTTAGTAATAGCCCTACTTGCAGTAGTAGTATTAACAGTAGTAGTAGTAATATCAGTAGAAATACTAAGAGTAGTATTATCTATATCAATAGTAGAAATAGTAGCAGTACTAGCAGTAGTAGTACTAACAGTAGTGTAGTAATAGTAGCAGCAGCAGCACTAGCAGTAGTAGTATTAGTAATAGTCCTTATAGCAATAGTAGTGTTAATAGTAGTAGTAGTAATAGCAGTATAAATACTAGCATTAGTATTAGTAAAAACAGTAAGAGTAGCAGCAGTACTAACAGTAGTAGAACTAACAGGAGTAGTAGTAGTAGTAGGAGTATTAGCAGTAGTAGTAGCAGTACTAGCAGAAATAGTAGTAGCAATATTAGCAGTAGCGTACTAGTATTAGGTGAAATTTCGAGGGATATGTATTTGCTTTTAGTCCTGAAGGGAAAACCAGTGTATAACCAGCCTTTAAGGACTCGCACCACTGGCCAGAGGACTGTGAGTTTAATTCCCCAGGCTGAACATGGATTCATTGACTGAGCATACATCCCTGAGGAATACCACTGTTGTTTCCACTGGGCTTCTGCACTAAACACTCAACCTTCAGCTGCTCCACTGATGTCCAGTAGTCTGACTCTAAATTTTGACTAGAGTATGTACTTCCCTGAGTGTGAGACGGGCCAACGGTACACAACTTCAAGGAGACACTGACCTACTGTAGAAATAATTAGGTGTCCAGGATAGTGTGCTGAAAAGGAAAGAAAGAAGGCACATATGCATGTTTACGTTGATTTCCAAACACGTGTGGCCGTGTGTGTGTGTGTGTGTGCTTGCGTAAGCTTGCTCCTGTGCTGACCAACAGAATAGCTGCAGATTCATCATATCGGGCAGTAAGATTCCAGCGCCCGTAGCATTATCCGCAGCTTTTATGAAAGGTAATGCTTCATCGCTTGCATTAACGCCGAGGTGGCAGTTTGAAAGACCCGGCACCTCATTTATCTCATCCTGTCTCCGTGAATCAGACTGATCAGGCCAGAGGGGAAGAGGACAAAACAATGTTTAGGAAGAATCCGAGTGTGTGAAGCCACTGTATTATAAACAATAACTCCGCTCTCTCTTGTAAAAAAAAAATAAAAAATATTAGGAATACGCTCCGGTTGAAGGGATTTGGAGTACCAGAGTTTGATGGGAATTAGATTAAAAGTTTGTGTGTTTGCTGAGGGTAAAAATTTTTATTTTTAGGGTTTTTCAGGAGGAGTCTCCAGTATCAACGCAGTTTATTGTAGGTCCCTCAGACCATGATTTAACTTAGCTTTTTTTTCCTTTTTTTGAAAATTGTTCATGTTGTGAACTTAAACAGAAGACAAAACAGAGGGAATGAGTATTTATACGTAGTTGCTATACCGTCAGTAATAAGGGGAACATGTCTTGAAAGTCTTGCAGAAACCCAACAAAGTAAATATGTCTAAAAAAATGTAAAATAAATAACGAGCTTGTCTAGACGCCTAGGTTTTTCATGTAAAACAGATGAAGTAGGTGAAAGGAGTCAGTCCAGCTGTAAACTGCTCATGGATGAATGCACTTTGTGCATGCTGATAGTTAAACAGTACATCACAAATGTGTGAGTGTGTGTGTGTGTGTGTGTGTGTGTGTGTGTGGTGTGGGTGTATTTACACAGGAGCAGCAGATGATACATGCATCTTCAGGCCATTTGGGACAAAGCGCAAACACTCCACACACTTTCTAAATGAACATATAATACCTCTTTGTTCTCCTACTGTATTGAATAGTCTTCCACATAAAAGTATAGTGTAGATACTGTACACAGTAACATTTTATTTTAAGGAATACATACTGTATAGCTTAAGAGGTAATTAAGATCTTTTTTTTTTATTTTTATAAATAGCAACTAGCAACGAATAAAATATTAATGATGTAGAATTGCATTTATTCCTATAGAGCATTCAACATTATAGTGTACACAGTTTATGTTTACCCGTATTCCGCATCTTCAAGTTAATGAGACAAATAAAAGGAAAACACAGACAGACTTTTTGCCAAGAATCCAGAAAAGCAGAAGCTCATCTGTCCTAATATGTCTGATTGATTTTTTTTATTAGTCTACTGTACAAGTGCATTTATACTGTGTTTTATTTATCGTCCCACATCAAGCAAAGAATAGATTTGAAATGACTAGAAGAAACATCTAAGACATTATTAAAACCTAAAAGAAAAGTGCTTAACTGTCAACTTCGTGGAGGAAAAGGGGGCAAAATATTTGAATGGAAATTACTTAAATGCTTGGTGAAGTTGTATCGTAAAATAAGTATGTTTAATAGTGGAAGTATCTTTACACACAGCTCACAGGTTTGAGACTAAAACAACTGTTTAGGAATAAGACAACCGGATGTTAGTGAGACTAATCAGAAAACAAGGTTTCATTTTGCTCTGGTTTTAATACTTAGACTGCATTTAGATTTATAGAAAAAAAGTCATGTGGTTTGATGAGTCCAGATTTACTCTATTTCAGAGCGTCAGGGTAAGAAGGGAACCTCATGAATGGATGCACCCACAATTCATACTGTCCACTGTACAAGGCTCTGGTGGCAGTGTTAGGATCTAGGGTTGCTTCAGTCGGTCAGGTCTGGACTCAGCAAAGTCATGTGGCAATAAAATTAATTCATAGAGTGGAGAGTCTGTGGGCATTGGTGGCTCAGTGGTAGGTGTTTTGCCTGCCATGTGGAAGGCCCAGGTTCGATTCCCAACCAGTGCCCAAACCCCCCAGCCACTGCATGCAGTGCCAGTCCCAAGCCCGGATAAATGGGAGGGTTGCGTCAGGAAGGGCATCTGGCGTAAAACCTGTGCCAAGTTGTTGTGCGGACTGGATATTCCGCTGTGGCGACCCCTTGCAGAAAGACCAACAACAAGATTCTATTGCATTTTCACATTAGGACCCCGGAATCCAGTTTCCGAGAACCCCAAAATCTGGTTTATTTTGATCAGTGAGAACACAATCATTACAGATCTGGGAACCTGTGCCCCAAGTCTGCTTGAAGAGGTCACAGGTACAGTACAGGGCCTTCGGGCATAAGTTAAATCAGATATGGAAGCCAGTTGTTCGCTCACATGGAAATAGACCACTGGACAGATGCAACATCACCAGTGCCGTGAGTCTCATCTGAAATCTTAGTGAAATCTCCGCCAGTTTCATCCTCTGACATACACAGACATAGTTGATAAAGTATGAAGGGACATGAGAATGTCACTATTATTAGACATATAGTAGTACAAATGCTTACTTCCTTGTTCTCTTCTTCTCTTATGTTTGATGGCGGCTCACAAAACAAGTAGGTGCATGCTGCCACCTGCTGTATTGGAGAGTGTAAATGCACAACCGTACCTGAATACGGATTACCTAGTAATTAAATAAATAAATAATTAGACTATTGTACCTTTAAGCAGTGGTCATTTTAATTATCAGAAATCTTTCCCTGAACCTAGACACTACACAACAACTGCAACAAAGCATGTTGTTGCGCTTTACTGTATATCACGGTGGGAACCGAATGTCCTTATGAGGATAGACATCTATCTGACAGATTTGTGAGGACATTTTTTAAACACAAAAACTTCAGCTTTGATTTTAAAAGGCAGATTACTTTATTTTAATTACTGAGAACGCGGCTATGGTTGGGCATAGGTGTAGGCATACAGTTGGATTAATTAGCTGCATTAATGAGTATGTCAACAGAAGGTCCTCATAAGGCTAGATAAACAAGCTTTGTGTGTATACATGCATGTTTGGGGGATAAGAGAGGACAGTGTGTGTGTGTGCTAAACACTTAACGCTG
Organism: Channallabes apus; assembly: GCA_030522415.1. Taxonomy (NCBI): domain Eukaryota; kingdom Metazoa; phylum Chordata; class Actinopteri; order Siluriformes; family Clariidae; genus Channallabes; species Channallabes apus. The sequence continues at coordinate 9,302,039 of CM060113.1, read as the reverse complement.
GCTCACACACATTCAGTTAAACCTGGGGGCAACTGCACACACACATACACACAGTGATATAGGTAAATACATTCACTCAGATAAGACTAATTCAGTAGACACACAGATGGATAAACACAAGCTTTTCTCTACTCTCTGTAGTGTGCATTATGACATGTTTTTCTGTTACATTATACACCTGGACACGGAAACACATACACACACATGCGCGCAGGCACACATGCACGTGTGCACATGGAGTCTGGAATCAATCAAAAAGGCCACATGAAAGACAATCTTGGAGAGTGAGAAACGTGCAGCACACAATTGTGCAGAAGCGTAAGGGGCTGATTACACGCAATGCTTTTTCATCTCACGCATGAATATGGATGAGTTTCTATTTGCTTATGAGCAGCAGTAATTACAGGATTCTTCTGCCTCCATCTCTGTAGGTATTGCATGCTGATGTTGATATTTAACACATGCAAACAGTGCGTGTGTGTGTGTGTGTGTGTGTTTCTGTGTGAATGTGCATGTGTATGTTTTGTATGTGTGTGAATGAGAGAGAGAGAATACTGTAATTAAGAAAGTTAACCTGTGTGAACATTGTTGCCTTACAGGAAATGACCCATTCCTGGCCTCCCCCGCTCACTGCCATACACACACCGGGCAAAGCAGAACAGACCAAGTTTCCCATTCCCAGCAAGGTAACACACACACATACAGTACACACATACAAGAACATCTGCGTTTTCATTTTTTTTAATGTATGTCAATTGCTATCCTTGAACTTTTACGCACTGTATACATATTTAAAAATTTTTTTTGTTGTTGTTGTTGACCAATCCATTATTAAAAAAAAAAAACTGGTGTAAATGATCACCAGTAATATGTTGAGATTCTGAAACGTTTCCTATTTTTAGTAAAAAATGAGCCAAAACACACATTTTTTAAAAACAGGTGTCTTTGTGCTGTAAGTATTTACTAACTGCTGCAGAATATTTAAGCTATGACCCATGAATGTATGTTAATTTTATGAATAAATGTATCATTAAATTTTTTTCAGTTATACTACATTTAATATTTATGAACATCTGAGAAACAATTTCATGTTATCGCTGATGCTATAGTAGCTGTAAACATATGAAAAAAGGATTTTAATTTGAAAAAATCTGAATTTTATTTGTTTATTTGTATTTGCATTTGGATTTCTTTGTAGTTACATTCTATCAGGTTGGAATTGTAGCCCACGATATGAATTTGCTGCCTCAAGTTTCAAGTTTCAAATTCAAGAAATCTAATTAAAATTTGTAACTCAACGTCTCAATAACTGCTAGTTGGCTGAAATTCTGGCTGCTGTTTACTATTCTTAAGCAAACAAATAAAAAAGTAAAGTTTTAAATTTTAAGACCTGAAATTGAAACTGATTGTGGTCCAACATGTCAGAATGTGAATTTCTTTAGTATACTGTATCTACTGTAATTACTCTGCAAAAAATAATTATATAAAATAACTCACCTAAAGGATTATTAGGAACACCACACTAATACGGTGTTTGACCCCCTTTTGCCTTCAGAACTGCCTTAATTCTACGTGTCTTTGATTAAACAAGGTGCTGAAAGCATTCTTTAGAAATGTTGGCCCATATTGATAGGAGAGCATCTTGCAGTTGATGGAGATTTGTGGGATGCACATTCAGGGCTCGAAGCTTCTATTCCACCACATCCCAAAGATGCTCTATTGGGTTGAGATCTGGTGACTGTGGAGGCCATTTTAGTACAGTGAACTCATTGTCATGTTCAAGAAACCAATTTGAAATGATTCGAGCTTTATGACATGGTGCGTTATCCTGCTGGAAGTAGCCATCAGAGGATGGGTACATGGTGGTCATAAAGGGATGGACATGGTCAGAAACAATGCTCAGGTAGCCCGTGGCATTTAAACGATGCCCAATTGGCACTTAGAGGCCTAAAGTGTGCCAAGAAAACATCCCCCACACCATTACACCACCACCAGCAGCCTGCACAGTGGTAACAAGGCATGATGGATCCATGTTCTCATTCTGTTTACGCCAAATTCTGACTCCATTTGAATGTCTCAACAGAAAACTGTCCAATTTTGGTGAGCTCGTGCAAATTGTAGCCTCTTTTTCCTATTTGTAGTGGAGATGAGTGGTACCCGGTGGGGTTTTCTGCTGTTGTAGCCCATCTGCCTCAAGGTTGTGACTGTTGTGGCTTCACAAATGCTTTGCTGCATACGTTGTAACTCGGTTGTAACGAGTGGTTATTTCAGTCAAAGTTGCTCTTCTATCAGCTTGAATCAGTCGGCCCATTCTCCTCTGACCTCTAGCATCAACAAGGCATTTTCGCTCACAGGACTGCCGCATACTGGATGTTTTCCCCTTTTCACACCATTCTTTGTAAACCCTAGAAATGGTTGCGCGTGAAAATCCCAGTAACTGAGCAGATTGTGAAATACTCAGACCGGCCCGTCTGGCAGCAACAACCATGCCACGCTCAAAACTGCGTAAATCACCTTTCTTTCCCATTCTGACATTCAGTTTGGAGTTCAGGAGATTGTCTTGACCAGGACCACATCCCTAAATGCATTGAAGCAACTGCCATGTGATTGGTTGATTAGATAATTGCATTAATGAGAAATTGATCAGGTGTTCCTAATAATCCTTTAGGTGAGTGTATATATATATTTTTTAAACACTAACTGCAATTTCAGTTTGACTTAAGTTTCAGGATAATTAAAAAGATAAAATCGAAGGTATCAAATTTAGATTTGTATATTTTATGAATTAGACTATAATCACACATCCTCATACAAGATTAATAAAAGAAATAGATCTAGGTTTTTCTCATTGTTAAATAAGAACATGTTTTTTTTCTTAGGAGGCTACCTTTACGTACAGTAGAATACTCTCTGCTGACACCTTTTAAACAGAAGTGTTAATATTAAATGTAATTCATACAAGGGGCCAGGGGTAGCTCAGTGGTTAAGGCATTGGACTACAGTTCAGAAGGTCCCAGGTTCAAACCCCACAACCACCAAGTTGCCACTGTTGGGCCCTTGAGCAAGGCCCTTAACCTTCAACTGCTCAGATGTGTAATGAGATACAAAATGTAAGTTGCTCTGGATAAGTCTGCCAAATGCCTAAATGAAATTGTTAATGCTTTAAAGTGAAATTTGTCAATCAAGAACATTAGATTGATTGGCCTGTATTATTATAATCGCTATACTACTGTTTTGCGTTTAAATGACCCGTCTAGACGTGAGACAATTTGTTTGTTAAAACATTCACGGAACCAGACATTCATGAAGGATACATCCAATACTACCCTCACATTTGTGTAAAATAAAGTACCCCGATGACCAGCTGCCATCCAATTTGGACAGCTTTTTTTTTTATCTCAGGAGTTTGTAATCGCTGCCCAAAAACTCTGTCTCTTTGTGGCATTTCTCCAGTTGGACTGAAATGAAAGTCTTCTACTTCCTGAGCTGTCCAGTGTACACACTCGTAAAACCTTATTAAGACATTTCACTTTCTTTTCACAGGAAGTGTTTGAGAACAGTTTTGCTAAGTTTTTATTTCAGTCGAACCCTTAGCTGTTCTCATAACTACCGCCTGTATCTCTCTGCCCTCGGATGTCATCTGACAAGCGTCCAGACACAGCGCCAGGGGCTCAGGGCCGGGCAGAAGTCACTAGGATGATCTGACATAAATACTGGCTAAGGCACAGTGGTTTGGCAGGGCTTTTCCACTGAGAAAATCTTTTGGCTTTACTTCGGGTCGACATCATCACAAAGTTAAATCTCTCACCGTGTAGACCGTTCCTGAGCCTGATTAGAGAAGGCCTTGTAACCGTGGATGTCTTGATGCATCATATCCAGTATGTACTGTTCACTGTGAGGCAGTAAATGTCTCCTGAGCCATACTGTACGTACTGTATAATATAAATACGAATATATAATATTCATTAAAGTTCTCATGATAGTTTTGTGGAGGCGGAATGTTGAAAAAAAAAAAAACCAAAAAATGGTTTTGTCCTTACCATGCAAAGATTCTTTACCTCTAAGACTTAAACATAATCTCCAAAGTATAATAAAATAAATTAACCAGCAGTGCCATCTTAATTCTGATTGTTGGCTTTCTATAGGTTTTATACCATATTCGTGCATTTGTAGTGATACATGTACATGTACTACGCCATATCACTGGAGAGAAAGTCCTGTTGTAATGCCGAGTACTGAAGACATCACAGCCGTGCCGATATCCAGCACAACAGCTGAACCTCAAGTGTGATTGCTTTCATACAACAGTTCCACAAACACAATTTATTATCCACAGGTTATAATTTGTTTCTTTATTTAACCAGTTGTTTTGCTCCGCCAACATGCATCCTTACGCAACTGATGGGCGCTAAACTAAGTTTAAAATTCTTATCGGTACTGTGTAGCCAAAGGTAAGGAGAATAACCCATGGAGGCGATGAGTGAGTTTTTCTATATATTTCCATCTATTCCGCTTTAGAATATAAGCTCCGTTAATTTGCGGGTTTCACAAACAATATAGTGCCATTGATTAAAGAGGGATTTGTGATACAGCCTTGTTTTGGAAACTGGTTAGCTTTTTAGCTCTGCTTAAGCGTAAATGAAAGAACAAAGACTTGGAAGCAGTCATTCAGTAGACAATTATGTTGTTTACCATGACATAATGTTATCAGATGAGGTATCTTTGCTGAAAGTTCTTCTGTTACTGGTTTTGAATGTGGGTTTTGGCAATCAGCTGCTCTCTCCACAGTACTCCGCATCGTACAGACACACTTTCCCCCATGCTGCGATTGACAGTTCGTGTAATTAACAGATGTGGAGTGATACATACAGTACAGATGTGGCCGTTAAGAATGCGCGTGTTTTCCCGCGAGATCCCGCAATTTAGCGCCCGGCTTCCCGCGACTTGCCGTAAGCAACATTGCAACGTTGTGCTTCACTGAATATCCGCCAGATATTCCTCGGTGCTGTTACTGTCTATTATCAACACTCGTGGAATGCCTTGGGCCAGTCAGATTACTCAGTCAGAACTAACTGTTGTTTTTTATAGCAACAGATACGTATTTCACAGTTTCATTTAGTAGAAATTGTGTTGTTATTTAACGGACAAAACCAGTAATTGTTTTCCTCCACAGGAAAGCCTTAGGAAAGGAAATTTCATACTTTGGTGTTTCTTAGTAACAAACTGCATGTTTGTCTTATTATTATCGAAATAACGTGAAGCAATATTTATATCTGATTTCATGTCAGAGGAATGACAACAGTCAATAAATTGATAAATTGTGTGACATGAGAAAAAGTGTAATTGTTTGCAAATTGGTGTTATGTAGTATTAGGAACAAAACACTTCAGCATGTGCTCTTGTAGGACAACAATCGCCTTCATCATAGCAAGAGCATCTCACTGCTACATCATTGATTAGTTTCCAAGAACGGAACACCACATAGTGTTTAATTTCTGATTTAATCCCAGCATATAATCAATTTTGCATTATTTAGACCCAAACTAAACAAGATCATCTTTATTGGTCTCTATTTGGTCTGAAAAGCATGGTAGAGATTATTAGGATATAACCAACCTATTTTATTTTTAAATAGAAATCATTTAGGCATGTGCTTTAGCAAGAATGATCCACTATGAAATAATTGGGCTGTTAAAATGAATCACTGTGCTGCAAAGTGTCAGAATTTTGCCTGTGCCTTCGGGATGAACTATGATCGACTATATATATAGTGTTTGTGTGTGTGTGCGCGCGGTTTCCACTAGTTCCACTCAAATCCCATGCGGCTTCATTGTCAGTGCTAAAACCCCTGTTATTTGCCTTGTAATAGGACATGGTCTGACTGGCGTGAGTTGACCCAGGTGACACGACTAATAATAACTCACTCTATAAATCCTAGTTTAACGTCGCCGCCTACCAGTGTAGTCATCTCTCCACTGCTGTCTCGTCAGTGCGCGATTTGTTTAACGCTCCTAATTGTATTAGTGCAAAATCAATTAAAGCAATCAGTACGAATTATGGCTGTCCACAGCTTCAATACGCGTGTGAATCGTTGAGGTTGTAGGTTTGCCTTGAACAATGAGGTTATAATCTTTCTCTTTCTCTCTCTCTCTTTCAGGACCCCCAACATGTCACACCAGCATACAGTGGACAAAGTGAGTAAAAAAACATAACATAAACGGTATAAGTCACGCCCCAAAACAAGCGCTAATAGCTAAGAAATGAAAGCCAGGTTTTTGCCAGGTTGCAAGCCCTTGGCCGGAGCTTAATCAAAAATAATGAAAAAAAAAAGTCTCTAACATCTCCGCGTGCTTTCTTTTGGCAGAGCGCTGCACGGTTCCCGGTAACAAGCCCTCGACCAAGCCGGTGCCACAGAAGTCGTGAGTATTCATTCGATTAATTATTTGAGAAATGTGTCATGGGGAGATGGAGAGAAGGCAGCTCGTGTCGGTGCACTTTGTGTGTTTCTCAAGTTCCCGTGCTCCTCACCTCCCAGTGAAAAAAAATAATAAAACTGACAACTAAACAGTTCTGGCATTGCGTTGCTTTAACTCCTGTGTCAGGAGCTACTGTAGAGTTTGAAATATGCTCATAGACAGATGTAGTAGAGATCTAGTTTAGCTTTCATCAGTGCTGGAATGGTAAAAAAAAAGAAGTGCCACGCAGGTTGTCATAAGTGCTTCATAACAATGCTTTGTCCTGTGTATCAGGAATTGATGAAGTGTTTCTGCCAAAAATACTATTCGAATCTGATTTGAAGTGTTTTTGTATAATTGGTGAATTCCAATGTGTCAGCTTTCCCCAACAAGGTTTGCACAGTATTTCGTTTTTTTGACTCACAGACAATGGGTACTCGTATGGTTGTGACAGGTTTAAGATCTTATCCACGGTTGCGTTCCCAAACTTGCACTGACGCATTGGATTAATTCAACTAGGACTAATCACGGTCAACTCTTATTAGTTCTTTCCGTCTTATATTTTCTATATCGCCATTTTTTATTTATTCATTTTTGTACACTCATTCACTCACCTCCTATACTGCTTTATCCTGTATTCAGGGCCCGGAAACTATCTCAGGAGACTTAGGGCACGAGACGGGGTACACTCTGGACAGACACACACACACGCACACACTATGGGAAATTTGGGAACGCCAATCAGCCTAATCTGCATGTCTTTGGACTGTGGGAGGAAACCCGGGGGAACCTGGAGAAAACCCACCAAGCACGGGGAGAACATGCAAACTTCATGCACACTGAGACGGGAACCGAGCCTGGCTGGGATTCGAACCCGGACCATGGAGGTGCAAGGCGACAGTGCTATCCACTACGTGCTGCCAACACTGTACAATGTTTGACATTTATTTATTTATTTATTTTATTAAAAAGCCCTGTCTAGGACACTTCTGCTCAAGAAGGCTTCGTTCACATGAAGTGACTCGAACCCCAATTTTTACCCTAATATGACAAAGATCTGATTTTTTTTAATGGCTGTTTGAACACAAAAATCTGATGGCTTTCAAATCGGATCTACTGTAAGTCACTATCGTCTGCGCTCCTAGATCGCATATATCTCCAATACGCACAGTCAAATCCATGCCACTTTTTGCCTCTCATGGGTGTCATTGTTAGCGGCGCAGAGATTTTAAAGCACTCTTAGCAATACAGTACTTGCTTAAACAGCTTTATTCCTTCCTCTGGACGTCAACAAATACAGATGACTAACAGCTTGCCGTCTTCTAGAGCGAAACCCCAAGCATATTTTTCCTAAAGTAGCATCCATTGTTTGAAATGAATGAACGCTTGCACAAATATGGTAAGACAAAATATGATATTCGAACTTCATTCGTAAAGTTTTAACCCAGATCACTTGAGCAAAGACATATCGATTTGTGCATGCCATTGGACAGACGTGTCCACAACCTATCAGAAAGCTTCAGGTGCACACCGACCATCCTACAATCTATGTCCTTGGTCCATTGTAAGGGGAAACCAAAGTACCTGGGTGAAACCCACCAAGCATGGGTAGAACATGCAAACTCCACACACAACAGAGAGCGTACAGTAGGTGAGATTCAAACCCCCAACCTTGGATGTCACAGGCAACAGTGCTATTATTCATATATACAGTATATTGAAATACTGCTGTTTCGTTACAGAGAAAAATGTAGTTGCCTTTCCATTTTTGATTCTCAGTCGTTCTTGACCGTGTCCCATTTCTACGGAACCGATAATGAAACAGAAGCTGTTCCCCATACGCACTTTCCCCAAGTAAGTCCGAGCATGTCCGATGAAAGCCGGAGCAAAATAGTAACTGGCAGTTTTTACATCTAATTTTACGTTCCGAATGAACGTCCGCATGCGAAACGCGCAGCCGGGTCGAGCGTGAGCTGCAATCTGACTGGCTAAGCAGAAGTGACAGATCAAGATGAATTGAATCAGAGCTTAATGTGTCTATCAGCTCACTAAAAGAGATGTTTTCTCATGAAGGCACGAGGGTTAAAGGGTCAGAACCGGCAACAATGAAGAAGAACGGCGCATTGTTAGCTGCTGAAGCAAGCTGAAAAGAGCCAGTTATCTGCTGATCTGACCACAGACACACGTCTTTATTCGGAGGCCAAAGGGGTTTTTTCATCAACATCTGTTTGATTCTCTTCCGCCAGTGTGCTCGAGCTCGGGTTCCCTTTTTTTTTCCCCCCACTGAAGTCAAGATGACTCGGCTTTTGTTCCCCTCAATTGCTCACCAGTTATTCAAGGGAAGTCTTAAATGATTTAACCAGTCAAAATATTTAGAACGAGACCGCCTCAGGGCGAGAACGTTCCTGTCAATTCTGTCTTTGTCTGAGCACACTGACTATAGGTCGAGTCGTGAGCCTTTGTATCCTGCCAGTGTACACTGGATGAACATCTTAGGTGCAAATTAGTGCTAAACTGCAGCGACAATGGTCTGAAGAGCTGCCAGAGCTTTAACGATCAGAGTGTAACACAAACTGTGATATACAATACGATACTGATGAAATGGTTTTTCTTCGCTTAAACTTTTTGCTATTTATTATAATTTTTTTTTTTAATAAATGTTTTTTTTTTAATACCGTCTGGCCCAAAAAAATGTCACCATTACAGAAGGGCTCTGCATGGAAACAATTAAGGAGATTTTGAATTACTGGAATCGGGTTAAAACTGTCCAACAGATAATTAAAACCTGTAAGGACTGTGCTGAACCTTCAAACTTGTCGAAGAAATGCGGTCATAAAAAAAATTTACGGATGAGATCACTTAAATGCTTATTAAATATGCATGGCAAAAATTGACAGTACAAGTTAAACAGCTATGTTTAACAGTCTTAAGTTAAATGTACAGTAAAAGCACATACGTTTTGATGAGAGCCTGAACAGGGTTGGGCCTAAACATCTGTGCAGCCATAAGAAAACCATTTTTGGTAAAAGTACTTGGACTATATTTGTAGGAGCATAAAAGTTGAACTTGGAGCAATGGGGAAAAGGTCATGTGGTGTAGTGAGTTCAGCTTGACCCTACAGTATACGAGATAGAGGTTCGTGGGTTACTGATTTAGGCCCCAGCTCCGCCAAGTTGCCAAATAGTACCGCACCTTCTAATAAAATTGATGTTTGTTTGTTTTGTGATTTATTTTCTACATTCTAGAACAATGCTGAAGATTTCAAAACTATGATGTAACACATATGGCATTAGGTAATTAAGTAACAACGACAGAGCAGTCAGTTGTTATTTTAAGACATGAAGGTCAGCTGTTCTGGATTGTTTTCGCAAGAACAGTATTGTGTCAAGTGTATTTACAAAACCCATTAAGCACCATGATGAAACTGGCTCTCATGAAGACCATCTCAGGCACGGTGGTGTAGTGATGATAGGATTTTCCTCCCACAGTCCAAAGACATGCAGTTTAGACTGAATGCCTGGAAAAACAGTGGAAAAGATGTTGAATTAGACGGTATGTTCAATTATACTGTATACAGTATGTATTATACAGTATATATGCACAGTCCCATGTTCTCCCCGTGCTTGGTGGGTTTCCTCCGGGTACTCCGGTTTCCTCCCACAGTCCAAAGACATGCAGATTAGGCTAATTGCCGTTCCCAAATTGACCATAGTGTGTGAATGAGTGTGTGTGTGTGTGTGTGTGTGTGTGTGTGTGTGTGTGTGTGTGTGTGTGTGTGTGCTCTGCGATGGATTGGCACGCTGTCCAGGGTGTACCCTGCCTCGTGCCCAGGGTCTCCTGGGATAGGCTACAGGTCCCTGAGACCCTAAATACAGGATAAAGCGGTATAGAAGATGAATGAATGAATATGCACAGTCCCAGTTAAAAGATTGGACACACGTTTGGATTTATTTTCTACATTCTAGAACAAATGCTGGATTTTTTTCCCCCTCTAAACTATGAAATAACACATATGGCATTAGGTGATTACGTAACAATGTTCTTTTGTGAAATATGGAGAAGACTAGCACCAGATGATCTCAAGATATGATTTGGGCCATATTTTAGGAAACCTTCAGAGACATATGAAATGAAGTAGCTGTGCTAATAAAATCCTTTACAACTAGTAATACATTTTTATGGTCAATTCTAAGAGACAAACAAAATGTTCATTCCCCCCCCCCCCCATATGATTTAGATTAGTTGTAGCTTCTAAAGAGGAACTACACTTTTACACTGTAGGAATCTACACTTTTACACTACACTGGATGCCTGCATGTCACTCGTATCACCATCACCATCATCCCATGATCTGTAATCATGTCCAGATGAGATAAGCAATTGAAGAGACATGGTATGACACTTGCCGTGACTCCATTAGATAATTGGTGTTGCCTCTCTCAAGTCTCGCATCCTTCAGCTGAGCCATTTCCCTCCAAGTGTCTCACAGGCCCTTTAAGGCAAAAGCAAAAGCAGTGCGTTCTGACACGCTGTCGTATAAACCTTTAACGCTTCAATCTGTCTCTCTTGAGCCACAATCGTCCATTAGGCAGAGGGCAAAGTGACATTAATTTGAAGTTTACCGTGTTGGGAAGTCATAAAATGGCACTTTTCCTCGGTGGATCGACTCTTCCGTAAGCTCCTCGCAAAGTGCTGGTGATCAGCACCGTAATTTACTCCAAACCTGACATTAGTCACACTCAGACCCTGCCATTCTCCCCGACAGAGGTACAGCGAGAACAACAATGTTCTCACCCTGATATCTCACGTGTTTTTTTTTTTTTTAGATGTATAGTACTAAACACTCAGTTGATGCACCTCTGCTGTATATCTAATTATGTTACTGGAGTTAATGCAAGGACGGTGGGAAAATTACACAAATACTAATTTATCTACATTATTCTGCATACAGTATTATCATATGCTTGTAGGACTTGCCTTTGTCCATACAGATGTAAACTCATCTCCTCACTGGTTTGAAGATGAGTGCAGGTGCATTAACAGCTGGATTACAAAGTGATTTTATTAGGCTTATGCAGGTAACCGTCTGAAAAACAAGATCAATTTGCGCGAAAATACCGTTTACCAAACACGGTTTTAGACGTGATATTGCTGTAGATGTTTAGAGAGACTGACTGTTTTTGCCCCTTTTAGGCAGACACCAAGGTGACGTAGACAAAATAAAAGCATTTCTGTTTTGTTTTGGTAAAATATATGTGTACGTGTTGTTGTTTTTTTTTTTTAAGTAGAGGCATCGGAGTATATAATTGGAAAAAAAAATCAGCCTTGTTTTGGCTGTTTTCCAAAATTCAGCTACATCCGACATCCGATGGGTTTCCGCATGTATAATAGCTGAATAATAAGCCCTGAGTTTTAAGCGGTTGAGATTACAAGCAACATTATGATTAAAAAAAAAAAAAAAACACGAGGGAAAACATCCATTTAGCAAAAAAGGCAGCTCCGACGTGCCGCCTTCCCTTGAATCAGATTTATTTAAAAAGATTGATGTTCGGTGCAGTTTTCGTCTAACGGAAAGCTTGTCTTTTATTCCGACAAATATATTTATCATAAGGACTTTCTGTCAGATGTTTTTTTTTTCTCCCCCTCGCAGACGTGTTGCATCTCCATCCTGGCCCGCCATAAATTTGCATCCGTAACACAGCAAAGTGCTCGTTTTATCCTTGTTAGGCAGGGATCGTAAAAAGCCCTGACGTTGCCTCAGTTGTGAAGATAAATTTAGACAAGCAAACCCTGCCTCTGGAAGACAGGAGGAGGAGGACGAGGAGGAGGAAGGATAAAACAAGTTTTACCTCATTTTGTATTTTTTACCATCCTAAAATGCGGGCTTTCTTTAACGTGACACTCGAGAACGGGCCCCGAAACCAGAAATGGCTGAGGGCCGATCTAAATAATCCAGCGGATGGAGGTTGTGTGATGATGGATGGACCCTCTGGAGTCAGTGTCTATCACAGGCTTCTTAATTAAACGTCCCCAGGGTGAAGGATGGACTGAGAAGTGGAAGGGGAAGGGGTGGGTGGCGTGTTGGGCGGGGATCTGTACACTTTAATAAGTCACACTGCATTTCTCTTCACTTTATTTCATTATACTTTCTTCTTTTCCAAAACTGCAAAGTGACACCTCGCAGAACAACGTCTCCTCAGCTACCATGTATATGAAAGCGCCCTTGCTTTGCTACAGTATACTGTATCCTACACATGGGTGTCAAATCTTGTTTTCACAGTGTTAAATTGCGAAATTGTTCAACAGTATTCCTCGTGAAGCTTCGCACACTCTCGGATTCGTGAGCGAGCTTCATCCAAGACTGGTAACTAACTTGTCATGAATTCCCCGTCTCCGCGCATTACAGTTTGTCGCTTTATTTCAGATTTAGGTATACAGCTTCTCGATCCTGTGTGGGGTCCAGCAGGACTGGAGGAAATCACGAATGGGGTGCCAGCTCATCACACTTAGTTATATTTACTACAGGCGATTTGGAAACAATCCACAATGCAAATCTCTGGACTGTGGAGGGGAAACTGGAGTACTAAAAGTTTTTTTAGTGAAAAGAATATTACACATGGTGATCTCAACTGTAACCAGTGTTGGGGAAGTTACTCAAAAAAAGTAATCTACTACAATTGACTAATTACTACTTTAAAATGATAATTAATTACATTACTGATTATTACATGTAAAAAGTTTTTCAGATTACTAATTATGTTACTTTCAAGTTACTTTAAAAACATCTGTCACGGCGTGCGCCAGTGATGGGCGTGCGCCTCAATCTGTTGTCGCTTCTCGCTCACTCCGTAGGCTCCCTACGTAGGTGTCACCCGTAATTAATGCTGATGGATCTCAGGCTTTCTCCACGTTACAAATCCTCAGCTTTTTTTCCCCTTTGATTTTTAAATGCATTTTGATAAATTTTATTTCGAAACACTACATTTGTAACACTAGTAACAGAATCTTATTGACATTGGTAAGTGTAATCAAATTACATGCATTTAAAATGTACTGCGTTATCAGAAAAAGGAACGCGTTATGTAATTAAATTGCAATTTTAAAGTAGTAATTAGCCATAACGAATATGTCTTTAAGTCCAATATATTAATTGTATAAACTTTTCTTCTAAGAAATGTTAACCAAAAAGCGGTTAAAGAAGGTAATATGAATTGTTACGGAACAGTTTCTCTGAAATAACTGATACCAGCCTGCTAGCAGTGATGACTTCGCCCAGTGTTTGCCAATGTGTGAATTCCACCTGACTCCCTAGTGGCCCGTGAAGGTAATACAATAAATAAATGCGAAAATTTGAACTTTCGGTTTTGCGATTAGGTATGATGGTGCAGTTAGCGTTACGGCGTCGCACCTCCAGGGATGAGGTTTAGATTCTCGCCTCGGGTACAGGATGCTTGCGTGGAGTTTGCATCGTTCTCCCTGTGCATGGTGGGTTTCCTCCAGGTACTCCAGGTTGCTTCCCATAGTCCAAAGACATGCAGAGTAGTCTAATTGCCCTGCAGTGAATTGGCACCACATCCAGGTAACCGAGTTCCCTGTGACCCTGTACAGCATAAGCGGTATAGAAAATGAGTGAGTTTTATAAGTAGATTTGAAATTGACATTCATAATTTTTTTTTTTTTATATTTACATTAGAAAGTGAACAGAAACAATAAAAACCAATGCATTGTAATGGATTTAAATTCAGTTGCATTATTCCTCATTTGCCTGTGTGTCGTGTGTTAAACAGTTAGTTGCGATTAAAGGTTTGGGTTGGCCGCAGTCAGACAAATTGGATTTCAAATAATTAAAAAAAAAAACACATTATAAATTGTACTTTTGACAGTAGAGCGAACATGGAACTTGCAAGGTACAAGATACTAGAAGTACTAAAGTATCCTTTTTTCCTGCAAGAATAAAACTTTGAGATTTCGAGCTAAGGCTTTGTGAGAAATGTTTAATCTCATCTATCCAGAATTCCGACTGGTTGTGTGTGTGTTTGTACTTTATATTAGGTTTGTGAGTGTCATAGACATTAGAAGTGTGTTGTATCTCTTGAGTTGCTCTCCAGACGAGTGTAGTGTTGACAGATCTGGAGCAAAACTGATCTCAGGGCACCGCCGGCTAGACATGTGTGTGTGTGTGTGTGTGTGTGTGAGTGAGTGCGCGCGCGAGAGAGAGAGAGAGAGAGAGAGAGAGAAAGAAAAGAAGCTTGTCTCAGACACTGTGTGTTTGTTTATCACCGTGCGAGTCCAAGTGGATTTCCATGTTCCTGCCTGTGATTGACACGATGAGGCCAGGCTCGGATGCTTATTTAAAGCCTCGCTCTGTTTCCTCCGAGATCATCGGCCATGGAAGAAGGCGTGAGTCAGCATCAGGCGGAACTTGGCCTCCCCGTACCTCACGCGCGGTGTGTTAACTGTTTGCCGCTTTAAAAACGAGGTGCTCTGCAGTAAAGCCGAAGCCACAGAAGTTCACACACGTCACGTAATGAAAGAGAACTCTGCTTTACGACTCCCATAACAAGCAGGATGGTGTTCTTAAACTTAACAGCGCTCCCCACACACACACACACACACACAGCAGTGTTATATCATAACACGCTGAGCAGACTCTTAGCCCCTGGGATGTGTTCTCTTATTCTCCTATTTGCTGGAATAAATATTCCCACCGAATATTCCCTTCTCATTGAGAAGTCCCAACACAACCACAGCAACCCAGAGCACAATGGTAACAAGCGTCTACTGTGTGGTTACCCACAAACCCCTGCTCCTCCAGGGAGCTTTTGCTTAACGCCGTTGCTCGCCTCAGGAAAACTGCGGCTCCCTGAGTGAGCTAACAAGATGAAAGCATGCGTGCTGTATTTCATGTTGTATTTACATATATTTACATATTTTGCAGGGTCATAAACACATTTTATTACCAACTTTACATTCTTAAATGGACTGGGACATTACCTTTATAACGTAAAGATCTTAAGGTCATAGGATTAATATGCTTTAAACATACATACTGTACACTATAGCGGCAAAAGTATTCGCCTCGCATGTACTCTACATATGAACTTGAGTAACCTCCAATTCTTAATCCATAGGGTTTAATATGATGTTGGCCCCGCCCCCTTGTCTACTATCACATCTTCAACTCTTCTGTGAAGGCTTTCCACAAGGTTTACGAGTGTGTTTATGGGAATTTCTGAACGTTCTTCCAGAAGCACGTTTGTGAGGTCAGACACTGATGAGACGGACTGACGAGACGGCCTGTCTCACTGTCTCCGCTCTAATTCATCCCAAAGGTGTTCTATCGGGTTGAGCTCAGGACTCTGTGCAGACCAGTCAAGTTCTTCCACACTCGCTCATCCATGTCTTCATGGGCCTTGCTTTGTGCACTGGTGCGCAGTCATGTTGGAACAGGAAGGCGCCGTCCTCAAACTATTCGGACAAAGTTCATTCATTCATCTTCTATACCGCTTTATCCTTCTATTCAGGGTCGCGGGGGACCTGGAGCCTATCCCAGGAGACTCAGGGCACGAGGCAGGGTACAAGCCAATCCATCGCAGAGCACACACACACCCAATCACACACTATGGTCAATTTAGGAACGCCAGTTAGCCTAATCTGCATATCTTTGGACTGTGGGAGGAAACCGGAGTACCCGGAGGAAACCCACCAAGCACGGGGAGAACATGCAAACTCCATGCACACAGAGACGGGAATCGAGCCTGGCCGGGGAATCGAACCCAGACCCTGGAGGTGCAAGGCGACAGTGCTAACCACTACACCACCGCGCCGCCTTTCGGACAAAGTTGCGGGCATGAAATTGTCCACAATGTCTTGGTATGCTGAAGCAATTAGAGTTCCTTTCACTGGAAGTAAGGGTCCGAGCACTACTCCTGAGAACCGACTCCACACCAGTTCCAACATGAACCAGTACCAGTTATGTTGGTATTACAAGGCCAAGACCAAGACAAGCACAGTACGGTAATGATATTCTTGGCTGCAGTAAAACATCTAAAGGGATGCAAACATTTTAAAGAAGGCCATACACCCGTGTATATCCCCACAGAAGTTGTTCCCGTGAACATTCAGTGAGTGAAACACCTGATCCTTGAAAATCCACCTGTAACTTGTCACCAACTTGCAGAAGAGATGCATCTGTTTGTGTTCGTTGTACGCACAACAATTCATCAGCACCACTTTTTATTGGTGAGTTACAGTATTGCCACATCCCTCGTACAGTCCTAACCTCACTCCAAGCCATTTAGGGAGTTCCTTGGAGGCCAGATGTAAAGCAGGTAGTCTGATCATGGCTCTGCTGTACTCAGAGAACGTCCTACTTCGATGGCGTCCAAGCACTAGTGAAACTCTGGGATTAGTGCATTAGTGTAGAAGGGGGTTATGTTGAGAAATGAAGTAATTTTCAACTCTTTTCAACTGTGTTCTGTTATTCTGCACAATTTGACTCGAACAGGCCAATTTTATCCAATGTCTTTTTTTATTTCTCATCCTACAAAACAAGGTGTTACGAACGATCCTGTTGTTAGCGAAATAAGACCACAAGAGAGAATAACACCACAGGGAGAAAGTCCACGGGGCGGCTAGAAACAGCAACATGGCTGCATGACGCAACTCTTTCTAATGATAATAGCTACGCAAAGGAAAAACAGGAGGCTGTTTATCCAAAGGTGCAAGAGCAGACATACTGTACAGTATTCGCAACAGAGGTGAGAAGTGTGTTGATGAAAAACGCACTTGTGATCGATGGGAATACTGGCTTATTGAAACAACACAAGCAGCCTGATGGGATTCTCACTAAAGCACTACGGGGAATATTGTGATATTAATGGGACTAATATATATATATATTATCTGTGTACTTTTAGTTCTCAGCGTTTGTACTTTTTCTTAATATTTGAAAAAGCAAGTTTTATTTTAGTCCACATCCATTCATATAATCCCTAAGTGTTCGCATTAATTTCCTACTATTTAAGTCGTGTTTATTGGGTGGCTAGCAGGCAGCCGCGGTGGTGTTCATTGGCTAAATGGCTTGCCGTGGGCCTTCTCTACAGGACACCAGGCATCGGTAATGAACAGTGAATGCGCCAGTGCTCACAATGCCTGAGAGAGATAGCCATTAGAAACTCAGACCGGTATATAGTCCATTATGATTTTTATTTCACGAGTTATGAAAGATGGAAATGTAATGAAGATATAAGTATATGGGTGTGATACACTGTGCACACTGTTTTGCATTTGACATTGTGTGCAAATGTAGATTCAACACTAGCACAGGCCATAGTTCCTGTAAGCACCCCAAAACAATGAAGTGCATAAACATTTTGAAGTAAAGAAGACGGACTTGTTTACTATTATATCAGACGTAGTCTCATGCTGCATTCATGTTTCAGTTCTGAGAACTCCTACTGTACATATGTGAACTCTATTTAAACATGATGAAGTTAACATACTCCGTTTAACTGTAAGTTTAATTACACATTTTGGATTAACACAATCTATAAACACTACTAGCGCTTAAACGGCTCCGACAAAGGGATTGTAACGATTGAAACCAGGATATTATAATGGATTGTTTTATTTAGAAGAGGTACATTAACTATTAAAAACATTGCATTTGTTATGTCTGAGTAAAAATGTGATAAAAATAAGTCAAAATTAAAAAGGAAATAGGAGTAAATTAAATGGAAACATTTTTATGATTGCATTTTCACCTTACAAGGTAAAAAATAATGAGAAAGAAATACAATAAAAACTGAAATAATAAAACATTATGTTTGTCAAATAAAATAGCAATTGAGTTAAATAAAAACAAAAGAAAACATAATAGAAAAATTGAAATAAAGAATGCATAAGAAGAAGGATTATTTTTAGATCAAATGAAAAATGTTGTTTTTGAAATATTGTTTGTTATATACTTTTTTTTTTGTTGTAATAAATCATTTTCATTTTCCATATTGGGTTTAGTGGTTAGCCCTGTCACCGTGCACCTCCAGGATCCAGGTTCGATTCCCACCGTAGGGTCTGTGTGCATGGAGTTTGCATGTTCTCCCCGTGGTTGGTGGGTTTCCTTAGGGTACTCCGGATGTGTGCGTGCCTTGTGATGGATTGGCACCCCGTCCAGGGTGTACCCCGCCTCAGGCCCTTAGTCTTCTGGGATTTCCTCGACCCTGTACACAGAATAAAGTGGTACTGTATAGACGATGAGTGGAACGATATTCCATTGTTGATCCTGTGTGAGGTCACTTAGGAATGAGGTTTACCACAGGGAATTTAGTGCACAAGGCAAGGATGCAGGGCGTCATGGAGAACATGATCTAGATCTTACTCAATTCATTGTAATAGAGAAGATTTCTCAACCATCTAATAATAATAATAACAATAAAAAACACATTTCAATTTTGAATAATGTAATAATAAACAATAATTGCCACTCATTGAATACCAGGCTAAAAGGGGCCTTCCAGCTTTCCCTGGGTTATACTGTACTGTATCAAGGTGACAGAGGTAGCAGTGGTGCCACACAACACCACGCCAGTTTCACATGTTCTCCGTGAGTCCATGTGGGTTCCCTCCGGTTCTCCGCTTGGCTCGCACCTTACAAAAACCTGGCTGCTAATGGATGGGCTGTTCTTTATCGTTCTGTGGTCTGAGTGAGTGAATGTGTGCATGTGTGTGAGGCACTGGAGTGGATATTTACACCTGTCGTGTCTTGGCTAAACTTCTGCATGTGTTGCTGGAGTTAGTTACAGTACAGCGCCACCAGAAATCAGAAACACGATGATGGAAAATTAATGACTGATTAATGCTAAAATAATGAATTTCCTTTTTTCTATTATATTTCTTAGTTTGTGTTTTTTTGTTTGTTTGTTTGTTTGTTTTCCTTTTTGGGAAATATAAGGAATATTTTTTGACCAATGTTAAAAAAAGAAAAGAAAAAAAAGAACCAGTAAAACACAATTAAAACAACAACATTGACAACAATAACAAAAACAACAACATGTTGTTATTATTGATGTTGTTATTGTTGTAATGGTAATAGTAAAAAAAAATAATTTATACCATTTTGTATAAATTATACGTACATACTTTTTAGAACAATTTTAAGTATTCGATAAATGAAGTTCTTTTCTATAAAAAAAAAAGTTACCTTTACTTGAGTAATAATAATAATAATAATAATAATAATAATAATAATAATAATAATAGTAATGTTCCGACTGGTATTTAAAAATAAACATCAAAGTATAATGTATTTACTAATTGTTTACTTTTTCAGTATTTTGTGTTGTTTATTAATTTTAATAATTAACATAAAATTTCTTGGGTAATTAAAAATATCCCTTTATAGATTTTGTCAATAAATTTATTGTTATTGTTATTCGCAGTATTCTGGGGTTATTTATTGTTGGTGGTTTTGTTTCTTAAAAAATTGTTACACTTGCTTATTTTTGGTTTGTAAGTTTGGTTGTTTGTTTTCTTCTTCTTTTTTTCCTGCTTGCTTTAAAAAAAAAAAAAAAGTATAATCTTATTTATGGTGACATTTTTTGTTTGATCTTCGGTTGCCTTTTTCGTTCTCGGGTTCGAACCTACGGTAAACTTTATTACATGCACACGAATGCATTCAACGGGAGCTTAGAATAAACATGCTCACTTGTTTGAAATATTCATTGTCATTATGCCAAGTTATGTAATGAGTGAATGGAAGGATGAGCATTTTATTGCACGCATTTTGGCATGTCCCCTTCCTCTTTTGTCAGAGATTAAAGAAGAAGAAGAAGAAGAAGAAAGCAAAAGAAAGACAAACGCATTAAGCGAATCCACACCGGAACTAATTGAGTTCCTTTGCATTTTAGATCAGCTTTCACTAATGAAACTATGCCTCAGTGACGCCAGGGAAAAAACCGAACGCAACTCAGGTTTCTCCTGTCAGATGTTAACACTTATGCCTTTTACGCCATCGGCCTCGGGATTTTTCTTGGCTTCGTATCCAACACAAATAAAGCTGCTCTCCATTTATAATCTGCGCTCGCCGTACAGTATTTATGTTTATGGGCCCTTTTTCAAGTACAACTGTGTCATGTTGAATGCTGCGACCTTTAGATGACTGTCTTCGAAGTGCACAGAGACTCTGACTTTAACGAATTTATCTGCATTGCTTCCATAGCGATGTCTTTGCACAATATAAACATCATGTCACTAGCGCTAATGAAAATACATTTAAAAACAATCATTGTGTAAATTTCCCACTCCTAGGCTTCCCTCCTCATATCGGCTTATAAACCAGCGAGTGCTTTCTATCTGTTTATTAGCACCTAGAAACGTCATGCATTCTACATGTCCTTGTGGTTAAGAGGTTAATTTAGTAGAGTGGTAAACACTGGAGCAATTAGCCATTAAATATAGCTCCACTCTTAAACCGAATTGCCCAGATGGGATCTCGCTCTGGAATAATATGTCTAATAAAGTCGGGTATACTGTATTAGATCACTAGTTTAGGAGTATCCCTCTCCAAACCAAGCCGCAGGGTGACTGTTTGTGTCGGCGACCTTGTCTAATCAGTAGTCGAACCCTGGGCAAAACCAGATGTGCAACAGAAGAGCGTTGCGGTCGCTTACGAGAGCCCGGAGGACGTCGCGTCAGTTTTTAACACAACTTTTTTTTTTGCAGCATCATAAAATTCAGGAGCCACGTCACTTCCCAGAATGCAAAGCAGTCCGTAACCCTAAAAGCGACGATATCACAGTCTGAAATACCCAGACACTGAATTTATTCGGTCTGTAGACAAGACAAATCATTTCAGTTTGTGGAATCAATGCTTCATGCCAATGACTTTTAGTTTCCAATGCCAGGAATCAGCTGCTATTCAGTCCTGATCAAAACTGAAGAATTATGTCTTGATTACGTGGCACATTCGTACAGTATAATTATTCATTGTGCAACAATCAGAAAATGGTAATGATCAACCAAAAAAGTCCCGAGGAAAGTTAAAGAATTTTAACTTTGTGGTTATAGAATCACAGCTTTCTATCCTCCCAGCAGCTTGTTCATTTCAGACTAGCACGAGTCCAAATCGAGACAGATATCCAGCACTTCCAGTATCATCGTGTACTTCTTGTCAAATGCTAAATTAATTTGCTTTGCGCGAGGCAAATCAATTCAGTGTGTGTGAAATCGTGTCCAAAGCTTTGCCTGGAAATCTGACTGAATCGACTCTTTTTTTTTTTTTTTTTGGAAAATGACTCCAAGACCTTTCTATGAAAACCTGAAAGCAGGATGTCCTGACACATAACTGAAATAAATAAAAATTGGTCAGTGTCCGCCACAGTGTGACTCATGACGTAGTTCGTAGTAATCGATAGTGAAATTCGCGCGAAGGCAGGTGTACCTAATAAACCTGGGTTTGCAGTGTTTCCCATGCCATTTCTAAAACTTCTTGAAACTCTCCAAACCACACTTTAAATAAAAATGATCCATACAGATAAACACAAACGCTGGCCTTGGATCAGCCACTATAAACTGAAAACCCTGCCTGATTGCACCTCCAGCACCTGGGCTCCTGCGCTGCCCGACGCTGACATCTGCTAGGTATTACGAGGGTAATGACTGGGAGTTTTGTTCAAAGTTCCCCGCGATCTGTGCTGCTGCACGACAGCTTAGGTCATAGAAAACTAAACCTTAAACACATTTCTCCCATTTATAGCGTCTGTTTTTATTGTTCCAGCCTTAGGAGGAAAATTCCTAACCACCCCCTCACCCCCTCACCCTCTCCCCCCGTTTTTTTTTTTTTTTTTTTTTTTTTTTTAACAGCCCTGTTGTGATCTGGTGGCCATCAGGCCCTGACATTCAGAAATATCGCTCAACAAGACATCAGGATGATGTCATCTGACCCTCGTAACTACAACAGCGATGACATCATGCTCGGATTCTTGTGTTTTAACAAGGTCACGGCTTGGTGTATTTTATATACTGCATCACTAGATTTTATTTGCAGGATGGGAGATTAGCACTCCGTTGCAAGGTACTGTACAAGCAGGACAGTAGAGACAAAATATCTCTCACGGACAGGCGGATGGGAATGAATAGGACTTGGAGGACCCTGAAATTCGTATACGTAAAAAATAAAACAACACTCTTGTGAGTGTGTTGAAGCTCAGGGAATGGCTTTGAAATTAAAAAAATTTATAATAATTTAATGTGAGTAAAGAATCAAATGTTTATAGGTTATACTGCATGCTGTGAGTGATAATTAAAAAGTAAAGCATTTGCATGCACGCTGTTATGGGAAAATAATCAATGTCCTGGTGGTGTGGTGCGACCCAACACGAAAAGGGAGTTACCGGGTGGAGTTTCCAACAGAAGTGTTTTATTTCTCGTTCAGTATAACACAGCTTTGTGCAAGCTCTGGGCATCTTTTACTTGAATGACATCATCTTTTTAAAACAGTAACTGTTTGGTTTATCTCTGACTGTTGTGTCAATGTACTGACACTGGAGACTCCTTCCAAATACAGTATGCAAAAAGGATTTGGATTGTTTGCTTATCAATATTTGTTTATGTGGAACTTCTGGTTATACTGTACTGTTCCTATTGGAAAGACTATTGGAAACATAGTCAAAACTATTGGAAACGTATGCCAAAACTATTGGAAACATAGTCAAAACTATTGGAAACGTATGCCAAAACTCGCTGTGAAACTCGCTGTACTTACGGCTGCCGCGCGAAACCGCGCTGACTCCGCGAAGATGAAATAGGGGTATTGTATGGTTGGATCCCATACTACCACCCTGTTACATAGTCCATTCCTAGGGCTGTAGTGCTTTATTCCTTATGGCCTGTGAGGTAAATACGGATTATTGGGGCTTACTGTATATAAATGTCGTTGTCCTTTTAAAATGACTATTATTTATGATTTTTTATCTATTTTTATTCCTTGTGTTTCAGAATGCTAGAAGATGACCTGAAGATCAGCAGCGATGAAGAAGACAGCGAACAGGTGAGATGTGCAGTACACATATTGATTTAACAGCTGTAACTCACACTTAAGTGAAGGTCCCCAGGAAATGACAAAAAAAAAAAAATGCTCCGCTGTAGTGTATGTGGCGTGTCATGAGCGGATTTCTGTGCTGTTTGTAATGCTGTGAAGTAGCGTACTGATTGTGTTAATACTCAATGATTAGCTGTGATCTTTCTTTTGTGCTTAGGAACCAAATTTTGTTTATCATTTATAGTTGATTTGTTTTTATTGAGCCTGAAAATTAGTTGCGTCCTGTTCTTATGACATGAGACATTCTCATAGACAATTCAACACACATAAACACACACATTCTTGTATGAGTATCTTTGTGGGGACCTTCTATTGCTAACTAGTTTATCTCAGGAACAATAAGAGATCAGTTTATTTGGTCCCCAGTTTCCCTTGTGGGGACCAGCCAGCAAGGTCCTCTTAAACCTGTCAGATAGTCCTATTCTTGTGGGAATGTTTGTTTACTTTTTTCTATGCAATAAGATGAACACATGCATGCACACACACACAACACACACACACACACACACACACACAGGTTTTAGCATCCTTGTGAAGACCTTTTGTTCACATAATTATATAGCTTTGTCTTCCGTATTTTTGTCTGTGTGGTCCCCAGTTTTCCTTGTAAGGACCAGCCAAATGTCCCCTTAACCCTGTGAGGTCGCTCTCTCTCTCTCTCTCTCTGTCTGTCTTTCTCTCTTACTATGCCTACTTCATGTCTTTATCTCCCTAACTTATACACACTTACAAATGTAAACATATAACAATATAACACATATTGCAGTCTGCCACATTGGTTCATTATGGACTAGCTGGACAAGACTATGATAATGATAATGTTTTCCAAAATTGTGTGTGCGATTGCTGTTTGTGTGTGTGTGTGTGTGTGTTTGTTGCCTCACATAAAACCATATCAAACCAATTACCCTTCCTCTGCCCCCCTCTTCTCACACACACACACACACACACACACACACACACACACACACACACACACACACACACACACACACACACACACAGATTTTCCTCGCTCATGATTGAATACATATACAACACCATCTGACACAAATTACCTGAAAAAATACAGACAACGAAGTCTAAGCAGATCCTCAGGGTGGATTTATTCGTCCCTTGCTTATAAGCCTTGCCCTTTCCCTCGCAATGCTTTACACTTTTATTTTCTCTAGCTTTTCTTTCTTTTTTTATTTTGCTATAGCACAATAAAAGCCACATAGTCTCCTGACACACATAGTTGGGCTAAAGCAGCGATTTCCCTAAAGCACAGTCTCTGCTAAGCGTTTATTTAAGCTCATGATTATATCAACATTGTTTCTCCCAAATGGTTCTAGAGCTAGGTGGGATTACCCAGAGGCCTCGGAGATAAGACACCTCCAAACCCACTTTGCGAATTAGTGCTGTCTTTTTTTTTTCTTTTTTTTTTATCGAGTCTCCTTATTAATCAGTCAGTGTCTTGCTCCATTTTCAGTGAGTGAAAGGAGTACTGAGGACGAGCTAATGGACATTTTTTACAAGATTGTATTGAAGTCTGGGTTTGCGTTTTGGGTTTTAATCAGTGCTGTATTTGTGGGTGTGGTGTTCATACCAGTGAATCAGGTGCAATGTAGACATTTACTGGCCGTCTGCACATTATCTCTGTCAGTATTTAACTACACTATTATTATTAGCCAGACAGTTTTGATTGGTGGATGTTTTAACCACTTTAGTGGAGTTTACATCCTTCAAGTCAAGTCAAGTAGGCTTTTATTGTCATTTCAACCATATACAGTTCAGTACACAGTGAAACAAAACAGGTCCACTGGCCAGATTAAGTCATTAGTGGTGTTCTGCTGGGAACTCTGGGTTAAGGGCCTTGCTCAAGGGCCCAACAGTGACAACCTGGTGGAGCTGAGGCTCGATCTGCCAACCTTCCGATCAATAACTCAGTGCCTTAGCCCTCTTAGCCACTACTGCCCCAACTAACTGACTGGCTGGCTCGTTGGGTGGTTGGACGATTAGTTGTTTGGCTGGCTAGTTGGATGTTTGTTTGACTGATTGGTTGGGTAGATGGTTAGATGGCTGGTTGATGGACTAGCTGGTTGGCTGACTTTCTGGCTATTGGTTGGTTATTTGGTTGGTTGGGTGGCTGAAAGGCTGCTTAGCTAGCTGGCCAGTTTGAAACACATCCCTGAGTATGGGTGGGTGGGTGGGTCTGTCTGTCTGTCTGTCTGTAGGTGTGTCTGTGTATGCATATACATATATACTCTTCTTAATAACATCCTTTGAATCGCCAAAATATATAAATTTGTTTGACAAAAGTCAGTATTTGAATAGTTGCTTACAGTAAGTACAGTCACCAGTGCCATTGCTCCATCAATCTGTCGGGATGTGTCATTTCAACAAGACATAACTTTAGAGCAATGTGACAGACGGATTGTGTGACCAATACACTTAATTTGGAGTAATTTTGGACCTCGGCTTGAAGCCTTTAACATTAAAAGGGCAGCCGCTGCTTTCAAAAGGCATTAAAAAAAATATCCCTGTCAGTGGAGTTGACGGTGATAGCTGGTCTCAACAAAATTACTCTGCAATTTGTATAACCACCACATTTATTACTAAATGTCCCTATAATAAATCCCTTCTTGGGCCCGATGTTCTCAGACTGGAGCTCTTAATAAGTGATGAACAAACAGATGAATGTATCATTTGATGTGTTTTGATAAATACACTCATTGAAACAGTTTGATGTTGCCTTGTTTAGTGCACTGCATGACCATTTTGCAGTGTTTCCAAATAATTTTGAATTCACTGTACATTTTATTTAGCTAATTGATGGCTTGTCCCCCCCTGTTGTTCAGAACTGAACATTTGAGTTGTGCCATTCATCATGCTGTGAATAGCTTCAGCTTAGGCTTGATTTCACTCTGCTAAAATCTTTTGTCATGCTGCCTTTTTGGAATCCTAATGTGATCCATAGCAACATAGTAGAACACACACACACACACACTTACACACATACTGCTATCTCAGTCTGCTGTGAGAAATCTTCCCTTTTTCTCTTAAGCAAAAAGGAAAAAAGAAAAAAAAAAACACAAACATTCCAAGAGGGCAAAAAAATTGTGTGAGAGCTTGTATCCTTGTGTTCATGTGACCACGTGTGTGTGTGTGTGTGTGTGTGTGTGTGTGTGTGTGTGTACTATATATTTGTGTGGTCATGTGCCTATGCCCACGTGCATGTATGTGTGTGTGTGTGTGTGTGTGTGTGTGTGTGTGTGTGTGTGTGTGTGTGTGTGTGTGTGTGTGTGTGTGTGTGTGTGCCCACACATACCGCACTATCCTTACTGCCCCCAGCCGGGTTGCCTAGCAACGCCGGAACGTGTGCGGCTTGGAAGAAGCCCAAATTCCCCGCAGAGCAGGAAACAGCAATAAGAGCCTCTGTGACAAACGATCTGCGCTCTTTCATCTAATACACTGTGAAGATCACTGGCTCCTCTCACTGAATGATAAATGGACTGTATACAGATCAATGGCCACAGCAATAAGCCCGGGACGCCAGTCTGTGCCCGCTTATGCGGCCCAGGTAGCACCAGACAAAGCTCCATGTTAACGTATGGCTCAGATATCTCAATCCATCCCCATTTACTCCGATACACCCGTTTTTGTCCATCAAGTACTGTCATTTATTATTGTAGTCCAATATACAGATATATATAGAGCGATGGAATACTGAGCCTCACTGACCACAGTGAAAAAACAATCATAGAAAACAACCATACGCAAAAACATCCGCAACATATATCTGTTGTTGTTGTTGGTCTTTCGGCTGCTCCCGACAAGGGGTCGCCACAGTGGAATATACAGTCCGCACTGCAACTTGGCACAGGTTTTACGCCGGATGCCCTTCCTGACGCAACCCTCCCATTGTATCCGGGCTTGGGACCGGCACTGTATCCAGTGGCTGGGGTTTGGACACTGGCTGGGAATCGAACCCGGGCCTTCCGCATGGCAGGCGAAACACCTACTACTGAGCCACCTGTACCTGTATATACCTGTGTATGCCCCTAAAAAGTCTGGTAAATGTAAAGCACAAATGTTACAGTAGTACTGTCACCTTGCACCGCCAGGGCTAGGGGTTCGAACTTCACCTCCTGGGTGTACGAGTTTAAAGGTTGCATGATAAGCCTTGTGGGTTTCCTCTGAGTACTCCAGTTTCCTCCACAGTCCAGACTGCCCATTGTATTTGCTGCAATCTAAGCAGTACAAATTTTATCCTCAAGACAAAAAGTCTCTCATTAAGATTCCCCCGAAAAAACGTTAACCGTGGTATATCATTTTTGTTTCAACACTACCACCGTCTTGAATTTCAATTTGAAAAAAAAAAAACATTATATGATACATACATCAGAGGTCTTATTAGTCAGAAATGACAGAATTAAGTTTTTTAATGAGACTGATTAGCTACATCATAATCTTTTGTCAGAAAAGAAAAATTCTTACAAAATATGGCTGCCTTTGGTAGCAAGAATAAAGTCTCTATTCTCACTATACTATAGTGGAAATAATAATAATAAAAAAAGTATTCTTGAATTAGTTTTGTTAGTTTTATTTCTATTTGCGTGCCGAAAAAATATTAGATTCAGTAGATTTTAACAGGAGAGAATGTTTAAATATATTCAGTTATACTTGCTTCATATATTCATAGTGAGAAACTGCACCTTGAGCTCTTTCTGTGTGTTGATTTTTTAAGAAATAGAAGAAGAGAATCTCCAATGTGCAGTGGACGTCTCAATATGAAAGCAACTCTTCTGTGCAGTCTGTGTCTGTGACGTTCACTTTATAACCAACGTATCTCCATATTTCACTTCTGGTCGCCTCATTACTGCGAGCGTCTGTTCAAGTCTGGTCGCTAAATAAAACGAAAAAGTGCTCCACTCACTCTACTGTTGCGATGACTCGCTCATAGTGTATTACCTTCATTTTTTCCTGCTTCGTCACCAACATAGGACTGCTATCAGGAATGGACTTAAAGACACAGATCCCTATAAATCAGCTCATACGGACGTACACATGGTAAAAGTATTGATTAGTTCAAAATTCTGGTATAGTAACATTTAAAAAATCTTAATACTGTGTTACTAGTACCGGTACACATACAGTACTACACTACATGATATACTGTAGGTACCATACTATTTTTGACAGCACTATAGTGTTCTGTATTTTCTGACATACAGTTATGTGCAAAGGTTAGTCTTTTTAATTGTATAAAAACATAATAAAAATCTTCTGATCATAGCAGGTCTGTATTAGACAAATATAACCTCAATGTGTCAGTATTTATTTAACAAAAATGAAGCCAAAAAAGGCACAAAAAAAAGTGCCCCCATGATTCAATAACTTGTAGATCGAACTTAAGGTAATTGTGTCCTCACTCACTCACTCACTCACTCACTCACTCACTCACTCACTCATCATCAATACCGCTTTATCCAGTATACACGGTCGCGCGGGGCCTGGAGCCTATCCCCGGAGACTTAAGACCCGAGGCGGGGTACACCCTGGACAGGATGCTAATCTATCGCAGGGCACACACACATACACACACTCATTCACAAACCAGGAACGCCAATTAGCCCAACCCACATGTCTTTGGATTGTGGGAGAAAACCGGAGAACCTGCAGGAAACCCATCAAGTACTGGGAGAACATTCATACAGTCCATACACACAGAGGCTGGAATTGAAACCAGACGGGACTCGAACCCAGACCTGAGTCCACCGTGCTGTCATACTGTATAATTGTATCCTGTATGATTACTGGCCGGGAAAAAAAATGGTTTGCATAATAAATATAATAAATAAATATCTTTGCTTTTCCAGACGGCAGTTAAGTGTACTGTACGTGGATAGATTTGTATTTATATGGAATATATTCAAAATGAAATTTGTGTTAGAACATTGATTTAAAAGACTCTTTGCCTAGGTGTTAGAATTGTGGAACTACAGCTAGTTTTACATGCTAACAGCACTAAGGTGGAGGAGAAATGGGCTGTGTAATTGTGTTAATCTGATGTTTCTGACTGTGTAAATTGCATGTGATTGCACATTCTCTGTTCTCCAGCTTTGTATCAGTTGAAAGTGTAACAGCAAAACAATCAGCATTTATATATATATATATATATATATATATATATATATATATATAAGGCATTTTTATACTAAGCGGTTTGTTCTCGCGAGTCTGAGAGTGAAGTCAGACCCAGAGCAATTAGCGATTTTTCTAACGTCAGGTTTGCTAAGTAAATAAAATACGAATTCTCTGGTAAGCATGATAATCCATTTGTTAGCTCGAAGCTAACATTGATCTGCTGTCCAAAGTGATCTCGCTACTATCCCAGACTCGAGCAGTTGTGTTAATTCAATTTGTATGTATGATCCACTGAATGCTGCGTTGCTCTTCATCTAATTGGCATTTTGTCTCATTCGCAGGCTGCAGAAAAACCCAAAACCAGGAGCACACCTCCAAAGTAAGTGACTGTTTCAAGCTGATTTGTTTCATCATGCACCCAGATGGACTATTAGACACAGTCCTGCTTCGACTTTTTTTTTTCACAGCTGGAGGATTGTGAAGTATTGGATGAGACCCGAGTCTTGAACATGAGAGTTGAATTTCAAGAACGTTTCTTTTTCCATCTGTTATCAAAAAAAAAAAAAAAAAAAACAACTACTCATCTCTAAGAGTGATGCTTCACTATTTTAAACTGGTGTCTCTTATTAAGTTGCTTTTATTGCCTTAAATCGGTAATTGAGGAAGTGCACTATACACTCAATTGCCACTTTATTAGGATCTACTAGTCCACACGATTATCGGGCTGTTTGCAGCACCATGATGCGTACAAGAAGGTACTGTAGATACAGGTCAGGAATTCATGTTTCCATCAAATATTAGAATAAGTCTCAGAATAAGTGTGGAGAATAATCAGACTGGTTTGAACAGCCACTCTTTACAACCATGGTGAGCAGGAAAGCAACTTAAGTAGTTGAGCTGTTAAAAATAACCAAAAAAAAAAAGAATTTCTATTGTATGATCATCAACAATAAGGGACATATGTCTCTTAGTCTTTCGTCTGCCATCGTCAGAGTGGACCATCTGGTCTGCACACAACTTGGCACAGGATTTTTACTTGACAAACCCTTATCTGGAGCAACTTAGATTTTTATCTCACTTGAGCAGTTGAGGGTTAAGGGCCTTGCTCAAGGGCCCAACAGAGGTGATTGTGGGGTTTAAAAGCCGGGACCTTCTGAACCATAGCCTAATGCATTAACCACTGAGCTACCCTTTCCCCTTTTTATGCCGGATGCCCTTCCTGACACAACCCACCCATTTTTATCTGGGCTTGGGACGGGCGCTGCATCCAGTGGCTGGGGTTTAGGCATTGGGTGGGAATTGAACCCAGGCCTTCTGTCACCAATGCCCCTTCGCCTGTACTCACTGTTCTTCTTCTACTTTCTTTCCTCAATGGGTAACATACAGTCGATATGATCGGAGACAGGTGTAAGAAGAGAAAGAAAAACATGAAGCTGTTCTTTTTACGACACTGTGCAGTACAACAGATATAACAATAGTTATAAAACACACCAAAAAAAAAAAAAATACTAAAAAACTTTTTTTAAAAACTGTTAGTAACCATACCTAATCTACTGAAACACATTACTGTGTTATTATTACATGCTAAGCGGTTTCGACCATTATTGAAGTTTGCTAGCTGACTAATAATATAATGTGTTAATTCTATAATTAGGGAAATTTCCTATTTTACTATTTAATGAGCTAGCATTAGGCTGACCATTAGATTGTG
Source organism: Channallabes apus (assembly GCA_030522415.1). Lineage (NCBI taxonomy): Eukaryota > Metazoa > Chordata > Actinopteri > Siluriformes > Clariidae > Channallabes > Channallabes apus. The sequence continues at coordinate 9,270,646 of CM060113.1, read as the reverse complement.
TAATTAAAACAGTCGCCAGATTTGCTGGCAAGCGCTAACCCCTTGGCTTCGCTTTTTGTTGACAATCATACGATAAATGAAGACCTAACTAGTGCACGGAAATCCTTAACAAGTAAATGAGGCGCACATTGTATTTTCCTTGTCGTCAATTCTGATCCCCAACATATTGTATACTGTATACATCCACCTCATCACCAACACTATATAAAGGGCTATATACAGTAATATAGTGTACACCGTGTGCCGTTTTTTCCCATATTCTAGTCTGAATGATGAAAGATAACGGGATGATGTATGTCAAATTATGAGGAAATTTCCTGACTATCCACTGGAGAAGCGCTGCTACTGGTATTGTTCCTGTTATTAAGTCTCCAGCGTTTATTTCCCAGCATCCTCTCCTCTCTCCTTCATCTCTGACGGTGCCTCTGTTGGCTTCTCAGAGGCAGCGTAAGGTGCAGACGGGGTCTCATTAAGAAGACGGAGAGAGAAATATGGCCTGCAGCTCTGTTGTCAGCCAGGGAGCCTGGGAGTGGAGGAGCTGTGAGCGATCCCGGGGCCACGACTTCATTCCTCTAACAAAAGCAAAGAGTGGGGCGCAGAGACAGAGCACAGAGCTGCAGGGGGTGGAGGGAGGCTGGAGGAGGGAGTTAAAGGGATGGAGGGTCTTGTGGAGAAGGCAGTTACTGAAAGGGGTATGGGGCGCAAGTGGCAATTAGACCAGTGGTGGCTTAGACTGTGTGATCATTTACTAATGAGGTCTCGAATCCTGCTTAAGAGGTCTTTGAAAGCTTGGCTTGATATTAATTTTCGTCTTTTGTTCTCTGTCATAAACTGTACTGTGTGTGTCCTACTGATTTTTTTTTTTTTTTACGTTATTGTACGAGGACTGATACCTACAGTATATAAGTGAGCCAGTTGGGATTAAGAGTGGCATTGCAGAACATTTAACCCTCTTCATATAGATGCCTCTTTTGCTGCCAATGAACCCCACATGCTCAGTTTGTGTGAAAGATGTTATACTGTATACGTAAAAGATGAAAACGGTGAAAAGAGTGATAAGCTAAATCTGCTAAATCTGTCTATGCTAATCCTAGTTAATGCACACTACCAGTCCAAAATTTGGACACAACTTTTAATTCCATGGTTAATTTTTCTGATTTTTATTTCATTCCACGGTGTGAAACAATGCTGAAGGCATTCAAAATAGCATGATGTTCTCCATTGAGATGTGTCTGCTGCTTATGCTCTGTGGAGCTTCTTAACAGCTCTAATCTGAGATGATTTGAATTGTTTAATTATTTCTGAGTTCGGTGACTCAGAGGTAGGTTTTGGTCTTGCTTTCTTTGGATAGTCTTCATGAAAGCAGGTTTCGTCATGGTGCTAGATGGGTTTTGCAAATGCACTTGACAGTACTGTTCATGCAAGAACTATTGCAGAAGAGATGATCTTCCTGTCTCAAAATAGCAGCTGACTGTTGCTGTCGTTACTTAATTAACTATTGCCATATGTTTTATTTCAGAATTTTGGAAGAAAAAAAAAATCAAGAATTGTTTTAGAATGTAGAAAGTAAGTCGAAAACTGTTGTGATGTACTCTAGGTGTAGTAATAGTGAATCCTGGTGGTGAGATCGATTTTCAGGAATCATGGTGTGTGGTTAAACCTAATGTTGATCGATCATATGGCGCTTTTCCACTGCATAGTACGACACGACACGGTTCAGTTCTACTCACTTTTGGGGGGTTTTCCACTGGGAACAGTACCTGGTACCTCGTCCTTTTTTTAGTACCACCTCAGCCGAGGTTCCAAGCGCGTCGAACCGTTACCAAAACGTGACGTGTAAACTCCGCTGGTCACTGATTGGCCGGAGAAAATCGTCATTACTGCGTCACTGAACTTGCGACATGAGACACAACAGAACCGCTATATTTAGAAACAGCCAGAGAAGGATCGGACGCACCTTTTTGTATTACCCAAAGAATTTTCTTTAGCTGCCATCAGCCTCTTTTGAAACAAACTCCTTCGTCTCGGAGTTAAAAACATCCACATGCCGAGAATGAAGAACACCATGCCGTCGATATGCTCCATTGTTGTGTGTTTGTTTGTGGCGCGTTTACGATGATGTCACGGCAGTAGCGGCGCCGCGACTAAACGACACGTGAGTAATCCCGCCCACTCTAAAGCGTTACTACACTGCAGTGGAAACGCAAACCGAGCCAAACTGCGCCGAACCGAAGTGAGTTGAACTGAACCGTGTCGTGCCGTACTATGCAGTGGAAAAGAGGCAATAGATTTGTTTGCTGATTGTGGAATGGTTACTACAGTAACTCGACTCCCATTACTAGTATTAAGCCAGTACCTGATACAGTACGAGTGTTGGTGTTTGTCCATTCGCCAAAGTTTGAGTTTTAGCAAATGGGGCCTAAAGAGACGGCGACGAATCTCTTTGTCATTTTAAGACTAATTTCACCTTGTTAAATTAATTTTTAATTGTTCTGATCATACTGTTCACCTTAGAATATCTTAGAAATTAATGGTGAGGTGACGTTCGTTTTTTTTTAGCAACGTTCCAATTTTAGCGCGTCAATTTAGTCCAAGCCTCATGCTAAATGTCCTGCAGCTCACTTTTGGGACATTATGGGATGTTGTTAGGCAGCTTGCCTTGCAATAAAGTCCAATTTAGTTTCCTGTATAAATGACAACGTTTAAAAATAGCGCTCAGAATCGCACACCAAGTCAAATTTAGACTTTCGATTTTTTTTTTTTTTTAAGCTGGGAGGGTCAGATCAGTGGGTCGGTTTTTGACTTAGACATGATCTCTGTCATGTCCATGGAGGCCTGTATGAAGCATCTAGACATTCCCTACTTCCACAGTGAGGCAGTGTGCCCATTAAAACGTAGCCCACAGTTCAGCCTAGGGCACCATGCTGCAGAAAAATCCAGCTACATGACCGCATGGGTTTCACACAGCCCTAAAATCAGCACTCCTATGGTGAGGAATCAAGCTTCATGTTGTCAGGAGTCTTACTTGTATTGAAAGATCAGGCTGATCCTGGAACAGTTCTTGCTGACAAAAAGTCAGGTCTAATTTATTTCTTTTTTTAAAGCAGAATCCAGCATATCCACACACAAAAAGGGTTTATTTAGGGCATGGCGTGTATATTTTGCCCATATGTAATATGTGATTTGGTAATGCACAAAGAGTTCGTCTTTACCAGCATGACAAAAACCATGTGCTTATGTACGCTAACACGCTGCTAAGAGCACAAGAATCTGAACTGTTACTAAGTGGTACAGTATTGGACGGATCTTAAATCATTTAGAGGACACCAAATTCACAAAAACACTTGGTATGGATTCTAAATAAAACAAGTTATCACAGCGAGCATCTTGTAGAAAAGCAAAAGCACTGCCGCTGTATATTTTCTGTTATTTAGCAAGGCTAAACTCATTCAGCGCTCAGGAATTTCTCTCCTTTTCATAGGTTTTCTGCTTTTGACATTGGCAATCTGTTTAGATATTTTAAATCTTCTGATAAGTGTTTTGGCATTCCATAGCTAAGCTTAAAAATCCTTTCATAAATACTTTTACTCAGCGCCTTTTAGTATGCTGTAGCTAAAAAACATTATTCATCGCAACAGGTCTTCTTTTCCTCTGCTAGTTTAGAAATAAACAGCTGAGACGCTTTTTTCCTGCTGTTTAGTCTGCTATGTAAAAATGTTCTTTTCTACTTAGTTTTGGTAAATTTTTTAACTTTAACCCAACCTGTCATTAAACCGTTTCCCCTCCTTTTAAAGTGCTAAGATTAACGTTTTTACATGCATAGATACAGTAGTTATTATATTATTTATATATGAAACCCAGAACCTAGACCTTAGTTACGTCGATGCAGGCTGTTCCTCTTTCCATTTTCATACATTGATGTTTTCTCACATGTATGCTGTCTGTATGTAAACTCAGCTATTGCTTTAAAACCATGAACATTAAAACCACCTGCTATAGGTTCCCCTTGTGCCACAAGGGCAGCTCTGGCCCCTCGAGGGCCGCTGTGGATCAATCCTGTTTGTCTGGTGCATCCAGTGGATGCTTGTTAAGATTAGGACCTGGGGAATTTGGAGGCCAGTTCAACAACCTTGGACTCTTTGCCTGTTAAGCCCTGTAAGTGACACGTTGTGATGCACTGACTGTTCTGATACCATTCTGTCATGGCCTGCATATTCTTTTTTTTAGTACTGTAGTTTGTGCTACATTGTCTTTTCTGTGGCAGTTGGGCCTGGCAGGCTGGCCTTTGGCACCATGGGTATGGATGGGTGCCCATGATTCACTGGTATATAATTGATAATCAATGATAATCAATTCACTTGGCAGTGGTGTTAATGTTATAACTGATCAATGTACAGTATTCTTGCACTATCCTCACGTAAGGGCCGTTAGGTATAACTAGTTTGCAGAATTCTTTTATCAGGTGCTAATAAAGAAAAAGTGAGAAGACAATGCGTTGTACACAGCTGTAAAATCCAGGGCTCAGGAGGTTAAAAAAACTGTATTTCAATGAACACCTGTTGAAATGAACAACATTGATTTGGTTCTAACTACTAACGAATGGTGGTCACATTTTTGGGTTGAAGCCAAATGAAAAAAGAGCAGGACCTTAAAAAACAGCCATCAAACACAGAACAACACTAAAACCTCTATTTCCTACCGCTTTGTGAGTATTTAAATATTACAATATTATGTTAAATTACAGTAGATAATTCACTTCAAAGTAAAATGAGATGCTTACAGAATAAAATGAATCAAAATCGTTTTCGCTATTGCTCAGCAATGTTATTTTCTATACATATAATAAAATTGTAAAGTTGGCGTGCGTGTCTATACATTAAAGATATTTTTTCGAAAAAAAATTGGGGGAGATGTAAAATGAACATATATGAACATATGAACAGTATAGAACATAACATTCAATTAAATTTTATTTGTATAGCGCTTTTAACAATTGTCATTGTCGCAAAGCAGCTTTACACAATCAAAAGAATTATTTAAATTTGTAAGGAATGTGAATGTGTATGAATCAAATGGTCAGATTGTCCCTGATGAGCAAGCCGAGGGCAAGAGTGGCAAGGAAAAACTCCCTGAGATGGTAATAGGAAGAAACCTTGAGAGGAACCAGACAAAAACATGGTTTTCGGAATTTCGTCTGTTTGTCTGTTTGTTTGTGCAGTCTTCATGTAAAATCTGCTGAATAAATTTTAATGGGGTTTTCACAGCTGTGTTGGGCCGAGCTTGAGGCAACATATAGACTTTTATAGCTCACAGCCGGCTCACGGGAAGAGAAGATGCGCTCAATTTGAAATATAAATGAAAACGTCCTTTTATCAACAAAAAAAAGTCATTAGTTCATTTCAAAATCCAACAGATGGTGCTGTACATCTTTTACTACTCGCTTATGAGTGTGAAATAGAAACAACTTAATAACATGATCTCTCACCTTCATCCCGCAAACATGGTATTCCAAAATCCAACAGATGGCATTGTACATTTTTTAAAACGAGCTTATGAGTTTGCAATTAAATTCCTCACAAACAAAGGCACTAATCTAATGTGGCAATAAAATGAAATCAGCTGATAACCTGAAGGTACTGAATGATCAGGTCATCACACACATTTTTTTCCTCTGATGGAACTGCTGCCGTATTCAATACACAACAATTCCATGATTCATGAGGCTCAGATTATTAAATGGTGCTTCTGAGAGCATGAGGAATCATTTTCACACATGATTTGGCCATCATGGAGTCCTGACCATTTGAACCCCAGTTGAAAACCTTTAAGGGTGTGCTGGAGAAGACTTTACAGAGTAGTTCGACTTTTCGGCATCTCATTCCAATCCAATGATAGATCAGAGTGTGTGGAATTTTTATTTATTTATTTATTTATTTATTTGCCAGGCAGTGAATATATTTGTGTGTATATATATAAACACATTTGTGCTTTTTATAAAGGAGATAGTTTATCAAGCGTGGCTGCAAAAACAGCTGTAGGCTATGAATATACAGACAGGCTGGGAATACAAGCGTAATTTTTATGCATGTTATTTATTCGGATATTTCATTCATATATTTTATTTACTACGTGTTCGACTCAATTTCAATGAAACTGCTGTATATTACAGCTGCTTAGAGAACGTCAGAATGATTCTGGTGTCTTTCGGTTGGTTTGAAATGGGAACTTTATTTATACTTGTGATTCAGATATGCGAAATATATTTCACATAACTTTATCAGAACTGTATGAAGTAGAAAACGTCCAAAACGGTTTCCGCAGACTATAAAGCTACTGCTTAATAATCAAATGAGGGTTGTGCTGAAAGCTTCTAGACATTTGACAGGTGAAGGTTATAAGCACTACGTATAAGAACCAAGGTGTAAAGAGATTATACAAATACGTTTATTCAATACAGTATGACTTTTTGTGTTTTTAGGTTGTAGATTATACATAATGTATAATCATACTGATCCAGAATGAGTGAGTATGTTATAGAAAAACTCTTTCAATAGGAACCATTTGTCTGTGATCAATTAGTCAAGCGCATATCCAGCATTTAATCAAACAGTAATTAAACTTACACTTCAATCTTTCTATTAAGCACACCTTATTATACACTATATTACACTCTAATTGATTTCTCACAAAGCATCTCTCTAAGGCTAAAGCAATCAGACATATTTCTTTTGTCTTTTTAAGACTAAAAGGTTCTACGCCCACACACTCACACACACAGCCAGTCTAAAAGTAAATGTTATGATGGTTGGTTGTAGAAAAAAAAATAATAATAATGCGTGTGTATTGAGTTTACCTCTGCAGACGGGTTTTTGGCTGATAGCAATCTCTGTGAGCAGTCATGCAGCAAATACATCACCAGCTTCACCAACCAGCGAAAAAAGAGAGGCAGATGAGGGAGAGGAGGGGGAAAAAAAAATGTCTCCCCTATCCTCGCTTTTCAGTCTGACTACTTGCTTCTCCATCATTATTCATATCTTCTCACCCCACACTGTTGTGTATCATATGAGAGAGTGTATCACCATCATCGCAGCTCGTTCCAAACAATATGTTTTAATGTGCTGACGCCGAAACGGTTGCCATATTTCAGAAGCGTTTGTGCCGCAACAAGAGAGGAGAACGGCAGGGTGCTATAAAGCACACGCCGTGTGTTGTTTGGTATGTAAGGAATGACACACTCTCCGGAGAGTGCGGTTATACTCATACTGTATATAATATACTATAGTTGATTGGTTTCTGATGACAGCAAGTTTAGATGTATTTTGTTCCACTAGTCAAATTGCCAACTTTTTTTATTATTGATATATTAGAATAAAAAAAACCATCTAAATCTATTTTCCTTTAAACAATCAAATCAGTTAAGGTATAGCATGTATTAACTATAGTTTTCCCACATTGTGTCGTTGTTCCTTCTTAAGGTTAATAAGACAAAAATCAATTAATTCTTGAAAACTTTCCCATTATGGAAAACGTACTCACTATCACCAACCACTGCTTAAAGTTTTCTCCGTTTGTGTATAATGGCTCTCACCGTGTTTCTCTTAGAAATAGCTTTGTAACCTTTTCCAGACTGATACATGTCGTTTAATTTGTTTCCAGTGTGCTTGAATTCACATTGCGGAATGATAGGTGGCAATTTGTCAGACCGGTTCTATTTAAGTGATTTCTTGATTCAACAGATCTGGCAGTAATCAGTCCTGGGAGCGGCAAGTGAAATGCTACTAAGCTTTCTAAAATCTAAAATGTGGCTAGTGACAGTTACAGTAATTCATATTTAGCAGGTGTTTTTTATAAAGTTTTCTTAATAAATGAAATCATATCAGTCAGGTTGTAGCATGTATTAACGTTCGCTAACATTTTCTCCTTCTTGAAGTTAATAGGACAAAAACATTAGATTGTAGAAAACTTAATAAAATTTATATCAAAGACAACACATTTATCTTTGTTTAATTGTAGTGCATCTGTAATTATTAGTATTATTTATTACAATTCTTAAAAAGTGGGGGTTTTTTGTTTTACGTTTTGTTGTATTGTTTTCTAGATGTCCCTCTGACATAACTGTTATTAAAGAAATAATAACATTAGTACTAGTACAAGGGTTAAACTAAAAATAATACAAAAGTGGGCATAACGTTTTATTACGTAACTGGTATAAGTTGTTCAAATTGCACATGTTTCTGGAGTAACTCTTCCTCTGTATAAAGGTACTACACAACTTCGCCTTTATCATGAGCCATGCATTTGTGCCAAATCTCCTTTCTCGCAGTTGTTGGTCTCCCGCTGTGTAAATTCTCTTTAATGCTGTTTTCCAGTCTTTAAACTTCTTCATTTCTCCATCTGTGCACGTTGCTCTTGTCATCTCTGTAAACATTCTGTAGCCTTCTGTGGATGTTGGAGAGCCTACAGTACACTCCTCCTTCATCAAGAACTTAATGATGAAAAAAGAGGACAAATAGTTAATATAAACAAAGAGTTACTCTACCAAGATATGAAATTTGTTCGTCAGTTAGTGGGAAAAAAACTTGGTACCTGGTATACTGTACTTGCATTACTTGGTCCAGCTGTGCTCTTCCTTATTGGCAGGTGGCTCAGCGGTAGCTCATTTACATAGACACTGAAATGGTGCATTTGAAAAAGGAGTGAATCAGAGGGAGTCTGAAACAGAAATTGCATTATCTGAGCAGGATTTCAGTTGGAGCATTGACAGGCACATTTTGAAGGTGCTCTGCATTTTGAATTAACCCCTTATTACGGAAATAGTAAAATATGGGACCTTTAAGAGCAAGTCACATAGCTTGAAAATTAGCTTGTCTGTACAGTATAGAACAAATATGGTTATTCTAATAGCTGTGAGAGCCAGGCAAAGGAACCCTTATGGAGATTTAAATTTTTTTTTGTTCAGGGTAATGGAAGAAATTGAATTTTTATCAACCTGAAATGAGGGCAGGTAATTGTATGCAGTGCCAAGCCAGTGTTTAATGTTTAAAGGAGCCTTTTGGAAAGTTGAGGCAATTCAGAGGTTCCCTTAGATGAAACTCTGAGTTTAATCTTTGACCCAGTGGGAACCACTCTCGTCAGTGCAACACGAGGTAGTAATGGCTTGAGTAGGCAATGTCGGCACGCACTGGTACTGGAGTAGACACTCTGTAGAGTACTCCGACCCTCACCTTCAGGGGGTTTTTGTCCTGGGCACGCTGCCAGTGTTTATGTACACTGAGTCTATATATTTGAGAAGGTGGAGTAGCAAAAAGACAGGGTGTAACATGACATAAAACAATACATATCCTAGAAACAAGCATCCCTCTGACCAAGACATGACTGCAGAGGATGAAAAGACAGTAGTAACACTAAGCAATCATCATAAGGGCAGAAGGGGAGAATGGGAGAAGAAACCAGACCCTGTCGGAGAGGTGTATGCTTTCAGCACCGCTCTTTTGAGCCATGTGATCCGTCACTTACTGTCTGTGAAGTCTGGCCCCGTGTCGGCGAAAGACAGAAAAATTATCCCTCCTACCTCATTCTATCATACAGCAACTCCCCCACCTCCTGATCCTGCCAAAGCTCAGTGTAACTCCGGATCCATATGTAGACAGAAGAAAAAATAAACACAAATCCTGAGGATTGACGATGATTTCATCTTGTAAGAACAGAAGAAGAGTAAAGGATAGAGGGAACTTTATGTAAAACTCTGTTAGCTCTTTATAACCATATACGATCGTTATTATAGATATGCATACTGTACATAGATAACCTTCTTATGCTCACATCATGGGATTTATTATTGTGCTAGAGCTTACTTCAGCTCTGGGTGTGAGTGTGTGTTAACAATTGAATTTTGTGCAAATTACTTTTTAATAATGACTATTTATTAACTAGTAATTAAAATTACTACAGTAAAATGACAACAGAGGTGTCAAGTAACGAAGTACAAATACTTCGTTACCTTATTTAAGTAGAAATTTGGGGTATCTATACTTTACTGGAGTAATTATTTTTCAGCCGACTTTTTACTTCTACTCCTTACATATTTAAGCAATTATCTGTACTTTCTACTCCTTACATTTTAAAAATAGCCTCGTTACTCTATTTTTATGATCAGAGCGCCATCGCCCCAGCCCCCACCCCCAGATCGCATGATAAAAACGCGTACCCCCCCCACCCCCCCGGTGGTATGATCAGAATGCGAGACCTTAATGCTTTTTTCCCCCTCATGGTACTTTTACTTTTACACTTTTACTTAAGTAAAAAGCTTGGGTTGATACTTCAACTTCTAAAGAAGTCTTTTTGAACCCTAGTATGTATACGTCTACTCAAGTAATGAATGTGAATACTTTTGACACCACTGAATGACAAATACCCAGTAATTGATGTTTTATATCTAATGTTTAGTTAGGCATTAGAATATAGAAAAATCCTACAGTAAGCTTGAGGATCCTACCTTTAGAAGCAGCTTTTCCATGAACTGTGAGTATTTATCACATTATTCTAATAAGCTGAAAGATGTTGCATAGTGAGGCGCAAAAATTCTCAGCACAGTAACGTGCTTAGCTGAAAAAAAAATAGCTCATTGTTTTGTTAACTTGTGGTCAGCACCGCCATGTTCTTCTGTGTGATTGATAGCCGTTGTGTATAATAAAGTTTCGAACGTGATAGATATGATTGAACTGGCAGCAGAGGAAGCAGCGCAACGTTTATTACAGTAACGGATCACACTGCCAAAGGGTTTTCAGCGCCGTCCACATCCACTACACTGAGAAGCAGAGCTTGCTGTAGTTTGATTTAAGAGTCCAGATGTCGCGATGTCCAGAAATCCGAGTCGTAGCCGGACACAAAATAAATAAGAGCTACAGTACTGAACGAGTTACAGACACAAAATGCATTCTTCGAGGTATTTTGAAAATGTCAGCAGTGAGGTACAGTAACTGTCAAGTTTGGCTCTTAATCGTGTTTAATTGTCTAAAAGCATACATTTGAGTACGTTTCACGGTTTGTGTTTCATCTTTGTGTTTCATCATTAAACACAGGCAGCTAGCTCAATTTAAAACAGCGATTTACAGTACATGATTGAGGAGAAAGCGTGTGGTGCTCATTTATCTTCATTGCCTATGCTGCTTATCCTCTTACAGTGTCACAGGGGCCTAGAGCTTGTCCCGGGAGACTCTGGACACAAGGGTACAATCCAGCGCAGGGCACACACACACACACAACCAATGGACAATTTGGAAACATCAGTTGGCCTAATGTGTATATCTTTGGACTGTGGGTAGGAATCAGAGTACCCAGAGGAAACCCACCAAGTACAGGGGAATCGAACCCTCGATCCTGGAGGTGTGAGGCCACAGTGCTAACCATTACACCACCTTGTCGCCTACCATGTAGTATTATGTTTATAAGAGTAGTCTAACGTTTTGAGCTTAGCTATTTCTTTTCTTTCTTTGCCAGTTACAGTGGAAGATTTTTCTCCAGGTGGTGTTTTTGATGGAGGCCTCTGGTCTTGGGACTGGCACTGACTTGGGTTAACCCTCAGTAGCTGAACTAGGATTTAACTCCAGGCTGTCGTGGTGAAAGTGCAACTAGCTACTGGAGCATAATAGTAGCGACATACCCATAATAACGTTAGTGCTTTGCTAGTGCAGGGTTAGCTTTCTCAATTAATGTTTCCAGTTAATTAATATAAATCCATAAAGTTCTTATAAACCTTATATATATCGTATATAGTCGTATATATTTTTTTTTTATATAGTCGTATCTGTTGATTACATGACCATCAGTTAATTACTTACAATTGGATTGTTTGGGGTGGACTGACAACTGAGAACTTTCTTCACTGATGTACAGATGAATGGATTCTTGATCTCACTGCCACGGCAGATTAATGTCACTTGGTCCACTGGCCAGGATGTGAATTGGATGTAATTTAAATGATCTGGCCAAAGCAAACACGAAGTTACAGCAGATACATCAAATATCAAGTTGATTATGCTGTAATCTCTCTCAGATGTTATTACCATCCAAGTCCAAAGGAGCAGGTGGTTGACTTGCTTTCCAAAATCAAAGTACAAGTCATTCGCTCTCGTGTTTGTTTATGCCAAGAATTCTTCATTAGCTACAACAGATGCTCAGTCTTTCTATTACCGCAACATCACTTGAAACTAATGACATGTTATTGAAATATCCGTCATGCATGGATATGAGAGTCACAAACAGAAGTAAGGACTAAATTGTGCTGTTAACAGATTTATGATTTGCTTTGATAGAATGTATTGGTATATTTCACTTTGATGGTCTGGCAATCAAGGAGGACTTGGAACCTCGGGATAAGGCTTAAAGCGATTTTGAATGTCTGTTGGTTCAAATGGAATGATGACTGTTGCATGTTTTGTTAGCGGTCTAGAACCTTTCAATATTCTCATAGAGCTATTTCGCTACAAAATAGTTTCATTACAGTTTTCATGTTTATTCAGCATGTTATTTTTAAAGATTTGAGTGTGTGATTTGAATGTTTCTGCCTTAGAGACATTCGCAACTACAAAGCACACAAAAAAAAAAAAACTGTTGAGGTGCACAGGGTAACATCTTGTGCTTTTTTCCAACACAAAAACAACATAAGTTGCTTTTGGCGTGACTGGAGAAGGAGGAAAATGGCGGTGGGCTCTCTCGGGTCAGTAGAACTGGATGCGTTGACGTGAGCATAACGTCAGCTTTGATTTCTGTGTTGAACGTGTCAGTAGAATGATGTGAACTTGGCAGGACGGAGCTAACCACCGCTTGGCAGCCAAAACGCCCTCACAGCTGGCCCTCCAGCCTTTGATACTGATATATAACGGTAACTCAAAACAGTCAGACGGGTAGATGCGCATTCACACACCCAAATTCTGATGTATATAAAGGCTGTTCCATCACCGTAACCACAGACTCAACCATTGTAACACAGCCCACAAGTGTAATACATGAGTAAGCATGTATGTACAGGAGATGTGTATGAACAGTGATCTTAGATGTTCCTACCTAGAGGACTTCAAAACTCTCTTTTGATTCTTTGTGATGGGTTGCTCTGGGTCTCGCTACTTTGGCCTACCTGGATTTCAAGATGAAGAATTGCTAAGTAAGGAATAAAACACTTTGAGATGTCCAGGTATAGGAAAATATTCCATTCTTGCTTCTTTTAAGGTGATTATTTTCGAAAGAACAGCTCTTCCAGTCTTTATACTACCACAGTCTTCCAACAATGACATATTTTAAGGCGGAATCTATTTGTTGTTATTTTAATCAGAACATCCTGTAGATGACTTTGTTCCTTGTGTCATTCCCATGATAGCACCTTTAAACGAGCTTTTCTTATTTCTCTTTCTTAAAGTTAATAGAATTTTTTTAAGGTAGGTTGCATTTTTTGTGATACAAAGAAAGAAACAAAAAAAATTTTTTTTAAATGCTCTTATTTTATACGTAATTCTGAAGACCGTTTCATGACGGAAAGCATTCTTGCTGCTCAGACACTCAAGGAGTGGAGGCTCCTTCTATACATTTTGATAACTTTACAATGAACTTAAATCAAAGTTCACTATATTGACAGTTTTGTTTCTAATATTCTTTTAACAAGCTAACACAAGTTTCCTAAGGTCTATCTGTCTGTTAGTACTCCTTCTGAAATACTCCGGAAGTTTGCATTCTTAATACTCCTCCTTAATACTGGCCCTGCTGTTTCAGTGTTAAGTCAAGTAAAAAAATATATTTCTATAGCACTTTTACTGTAAGTCGTTGTCGCAAAGCAGCTTTACACAATCAATAAAACGAGTATGAAATGGGTGAGAAAATATATCTTCATCTTCTATACCGCTTCATCCTGTATTAGGGTCGCGGGGACCTGGAGCCTATCCCAGGAGACTCTGGGCACAAGGCAGGGTACACCCTGGACAGGGTGCCAATCCATCGCAGAGCACACACAGACATACTTTGGTAAATTTGGGAACGCCAATTAACCTAATCTGCATGTCTTTGGACTGTGGGAGGAAACCGGAGTACCCGGAGGAAACCCACCAAGCACGGGGAGAACATGCAAACTCCATGCACACAGAGACGGGAATCGAGCCTGGCCGGGGATTGAACCCGGACCCTGGAGGTGCAAGGCGACAGTGCTAACCACTACACCACCGTGTCACCTATGAAAAAATATGTATGAATCCAAATGATCAGATTGCCCCTGATGAGCAAGCCGAGGTCAACGGTGGCGAGGAAAAACTCCCTGAGATGGCAGTTGGATGAAAGCTTGAGAGGAACCGGACTCACCAGGGAACCCTCCCTCATTTGGGTGATAACGCAGGAAGTTCAATTAAATAGATGATTAATGAGTCCAGTTTGTTATTGGAGACAGGTAGGGTGCTGTATTTCTTAATACAAACTTTATTATACATGCTTATTTTATGGCTTAATTATTAACTTTGTGCAAACAGTATTCTTGAACAATACGATTTCCAAACATTAGTATTCCAGAAAACATATTACATTTTTAATGGTACAGGAAAATACATGTAGGCCACAAAAGAAAGCAGCATAAAGCGTCTGGGTTTTGCATCAATGAAATGAAGAAATTAAAAGCAGGTTCGACAAAGTCCTCAGAATTAATGTATCTGGTTCTGCAGGACGTTCAGTAAAAATTAAGCAGCTAATTTCTTTATAAAACTGTACAAATTGTACGTGAGGCTATATTTTAAGTAAAGGATCATCACACCAGGTATTGACTGTTTCATTAATTCATATTTAATACTTTTTATAGTATGTTTTTAAATGTAGAAACATTTTTAAAGATGTCCTTGCTCTGCAGCAGTTACTGTATTTGCACTGTCAGATACTGCTGAGTCATTATTATGTTTTACCAGACACATAACAGACTCTTCCAAACGGTTGAGATGTCATTTTATGGTAAAAGTAATATATATATATATATATATATATATATATATATATATATATATATATATATATATATATATATATATATATGCTGATACTTTTACCATAAAATGACATCTCAACCGTTTGGAAGAGTCTGTTATGTGTCTGTTTTTTATATATATATATATAATATATATATAACAGACTCAACAGAATATATATATATATATATATATATATATATATATATATATATATATATATATATATATATATATACTGTATATATATATATATATAAGATCAGAAAAGGTCACATAAAAAGATAAAAGTTTTGTGGTGGTACGACAGCACATATTTATTTATTTATTTATTTATTTGTTTGTTTATTTTTTTAGCCACATTCTCATGGAATCCTATGAAACTATTTAAAAATAATACTATTTAAAGGCAAAGTGACATCCAATGGACTTATTATTATTATTTGAGTATGGCAGAACTCAACCGAGTGGTAGAGATGGCTAAATAAGGTTAAGTCTAACACATTTCTTACAGTAATATGATATAATGACATTAAATGCTACAATCCTCTACCAAAAGTTGAGCAGAGCATTAAAGGGCTCATATAAAACTGCTGTACATTTTTAATAGAATTTTAGCTGCTTATTATAATTGTTATAGACACTTGTTATGGAAAATTTATGAACACGCTTTGACCAATCAGAGTCAAGCACCGAATAGTCCTGTAACTTAAGCAATTTGAATCTCTAGATGATACATGTAGCACAAAAACAGCATATGGACAAAAGAATTTGAGCTCAACTATGAATGAACGCATTTGGCAAAAGTTACGGCCCCCTACAAATAGAAACATGTTGTAATAAGGCTGTAGATCAAAGCGCATCGCTGTTAACACGCTGTTTAGTTTGGTGGGGTTTCTCTTTCTCTAGTTTGTTTCTCTTCGCTGCTCTTCAGGAGAATTCCTGGCAGGGGGTTGTGTTTGTTATGATGCATTTGACTTGGATTCAGATATTTCTTTTTGTCCTTCGATTTTCTTTTCAAGAAGTCCGCAGGCATTTTCTCTACTAATAAGTAGTGACACACAGAACAAACCATCGGATAAAAAGCACAGCTGGATTATGATCTCCATAAAACCTGGAAGGCTGTGCAAAAGAGCCAGCGCATTAGACTTGCAAATGATTTTTCGGAATGAAACGAGCTTAATGGTTTCAATATCCTTTCTCCATCTTGACCCGCGCGTTCGACTCACAGACACCACGGCGAATCCGGCGAAGTTCCACTGAAGTTTCGCTTAAGAGAGGAAGTAAATAATCTGTTCCAACAGTGTGACACTTTTATCATGTAGCTACATGACAGCAGCTGAATTATTACGCTCTGTTTGAAGATCTCTGTAGAGCGTCTCTGGTTGTTAAGCAAACAAAGATTCGAAACTTTATAACTATAGAACTATATAAAACGATACCCTGAGTACCTAGAAGTTACTTTGAAGTGATCATAGAGACACTGGATATTGTAGAACACACACACACACACACACACACACACACACAGTGTATCTCTTGATTTACTTTAAACCTCAAATATCAAAACATAGGGGCTGAGCTTTTATGTCATCAAAGTAAAATTAGATTTGAGAGACACAGTGTGTGTGTGTGTGTGTGTGTGTGTGTGTGTGTGTGTGTGTGTGTGTGTGTGTGTGTGTGTGTGTGCATGCGTGTGTGTGTGTGTGTGCATGCGTGTGTGTGTGTGTGTGCATGCCTGGGTGTACTTGTGTGGGTGTACAGGTGTGTGTGTGTGTGTGTGTGTGTGTGTGTGTGTGTGTGTGTGTGTGTGTGTGTGTGTGTGTGTGTGTGTGTTAACCTACTTGATTGTAGTAGTATCACTTACAGATACATGCACATATATTCAATTAGAAAAACGATACAGGCAACTCTGTAACTCTCTCTCTCTCTCTTTCCTACACACACACTCACACACACACATTTTCACCCCCCTGAATAATGTGCCCAGGAACAGAGGAGCCATTAGGGGAACAGCCAGATGTTGGCTTGCTGGATGCACACCAGTGAATCAGACACGAGAGTTACAGATTGTCCTGCGGTTCGGAAATTTCTCATTCTTCACCGCCATCGCAGACACACACAGCGCACGGCCCCCGTTCCCTTTGGTGATGCGAATCCACCACTGTTCACTGCACAGACCCCCCACACTCACTGCAGGAGACTGCAATGTCTTATATACTACATTATATCCAGATATGAGGTTGTTCTATTCTGTTATTTTATTTATTTTTGCGAACAATCAAAGGACCAGGAATTTTTTGGATGTTTCACAAAACAGATAAAAACTGTAAAATAAGGCGTTAATTATAGAATAAATAGAATACTATTAGTCGGAATAGTCTGTTGTATGAAAACACTATAGAATTATAGTGATTATAGCACCAGCTTAAGTGTTCTTGTGCAATGAATAGAAACTTTTACTTCTTCTTTTTATTTTACTTGAAAGTAGTTAACATGAATCAATTATTAATATTTAATAAAGTGGAACTTTTGGAAAATTAAACAAATGCCTTAGAGGCAAGATCTATATATATTTTTTTGTTTGTCTTTTTGTACTGATACTATGGCTCGAGACACTACCTTAAAAATGTATTTAAAAAATTCCATTTAGAAACTAGCCATAACATAAATTAATGTAAAATAATGTTTTTTTTAATATAGTACATTTAGATTCTGCCTGGTGTTTATGGTGAAGCTGATTTTCCTTTTTTTTTCTCTCACACACATAAACAAACAGTATATTATTTGCAATGTAGTGAGTATTGAAATCTTTGCTAATTCAATCCATCGCAGGGCACACCACACACACACACACACACACACACGCACACACACATACTCACTGACACACTACGGGCAATTTAAGAAGGCCAATTAGCCTAGTCTGCATGTCTTTGGGCTGGGAGGAAACCGGAGTACACGATGGACACCCACCAAACATGGGGAGAACATGCAAACTCCATGCACGCAGACACGGGAATCAAGGGAAACTCCGTGCACCCAGACGCTGGCGGTATTCCTCCAGGTTCGATTCTCGGCCACGGTTCGATGTTCGTGAAGTTTGTACCGTATATTCTGCCTCTGCTTCGGTTTTCTTTGGATACTCCAGCTTCCTCTGACAATCCAAAGACATGCAGAGCGTATGTTTAAACGCTGTGATGTATTGGCACCCTGTCCAGCATGTACCCTTTCTCAGTCCCTTTAAATAGTCTCCAGTACAGGTGTCCCTGTACAGGATAATAAGCGAGTATTAGCAATTATGTGAGTGAGTAAGTCATTTTGTTGTGGTTAATTTTATTATATTATAATTTTTGCACATAACTTGTAAAACTAACGTGTATAATTCTTTATTAATGGATGCATTAATTCATAATTTCTGATAGGAATATATTTCTAGTTCATTATAAATATGTCTTTAATAGAAAGTCTTCAGCGTTCTGTCAGCCTCCCCCCTTCGTTCTCTCTGTCTCTTTTCACACTTACATTCATACAAACTCCATTCCGCTAAAGCTTAGCTTCCTCCATCAGCAGCGTGTGCGTTTGTACTATTATTCAGTCGCTCCACATTTACCTAAATGACACCCAGACCATTTTTTTTATTCCTATCACCGTGATGCTGTCAGACCTCCTTAAGCATTCCTCCATCACATCCTTTGATAAAAAGAGCCCCTTTTTCTTCCCCCCCTCGTCTTCCCCCCTTCCTTTCCATTTCGGGCTGTAATTGTGCTGTGGGAGCTCTCTATCTCACCTTAAGTGTGCCACCAATGTGACAATCCCGCGTACTGCAGTAGAGAGACGAATGTGCTACAGTTTGAGTGTTTTCAAATTTAATTTTTATTATTATTCAGAGAAAATGTTTAGTGTTAGAAATATTCTCGTATGCTGTGAAATGTTAAAAAAAAATTACTTCATATATGTTTAAAATATTTTACACAGTCAGAAGGAGATCTTAATAAAAGAGGATTTTACACCAAAACTCACTCCTTCCTGTCCTTTCATGTCTGCTTCTTCTTCTTCTTCAGTGCACTTGTTTATTCACTCTTTTTATTTTAGGGCCTTACTATAACTCTGACCAGGATTTATAAAAAATAAATGATGCCATCTTTCTCTTTGTGCAACGAGCCGCACTTGGCTAATTAATAAGCTTCCATTGTGGTCCGTTTTATTCTTAGCAAATACAATTAGCAAATACGTTTCTGGAAAACAAAACCAGTCCTTGCATCAGTTTCCATCCATCATGATTGTTGATTATGTACGCAACGCTTTAGGTGAGATTGATGATTAGAAGGTGTGGCCAGAGATTCATATATTAAGGTCACAAATCAATTGTCTAATGCCATAAAATGAAATTTGTCCCCAAGCAACCTACGCCTAGAAATATTTTGATATGATAAAAATTTAAAGAAAAAATACAATAAATAGACGCAAAAATTGAATTAAATATAGCACACTTTTTACATATTGCACTAAAAATATAATCTGTATACTGGATGCTGGATACATGGTCATCACAGGACACATTGACACCTCGGGGGGATTTAAACTAGTTT